>JACXGM010000457.1:40416-73856 GCA_016801145.1 Umbra pygmaea | reverse complement strand
TTTTCCATGCCAATTCTATAACATTTACTACTTCTACTGTTGTACATTTTCCAGACCACTGCTCAGTTCATAGCGTTTTATTATTATTATTATTATTATTACTATTATTATTATTACTATTGTCATTACTATTTTAAAATTCTTATATTGTTGTAATTCTTGTTTTTAAGCCCACTGCATAGAATCGCCGAGCCATGTCGAAAGAATTTCTCTGCATAGGATGATGTATGTTATTCAATGCATATGATAAATAAACCACTTTGACTTTGACTTTGACTACAGTTAAATATGGTGGAGGATCTATAATGTTGTTGGGCTGCTTTGCTGACTCTGGTTTTGGAGGCCTTGAACAAAGGGAATCATGAAATCAGAGGATTACCAAGGCATTTTACAGTTACTGTGCTACCCAGTATCGGTTACCGACAGTAGGTATGGTTTAAAGATGATGGGTTCTCTAGCCGGACAAATATCAGAAATAACCATGCAAAAGCACAAAATAATGGTTGAAGACGAAACAATACATTTTAAACCGGCAACCTGATCTCAATCTGATGAAAAATCTTTGGAAAGAGCTCAAATCTGCCATTGGGAAGATAAATCCTGCAAACACTCAGGTGCTTCAACAAATTTCAATTCAATAGTAGGAGAAACTAGCAGCAGACTGGTTCAAGGAGCTTATACATGGTTTAGAGGAACATTTGGAGGCTCTCCTTGTTGTCAACACTTGTTCAACCAAATATGATGGAAGGATTCCTTTAAGGCTGTCAGGTCATATTACGTTTCTCCTGTAAAATCACATGAATGCATATTTTTTGTTGAATACATTTAGACATCCTATTAAATTATTCTGCTAATAAAAAGTACATTTCCAATTACTTTTAAATATATTGTAAATTATATATAAAATATATAAGGGTGCCAATAATGTTGACCAGAACTGTCTGTACCGTACTAACAGTTTGTCTCATCTATAAACAGACTTAAATACCAGTTACTGGAGCCTTCTCTAGGCCTACTTCGAGTAGGCTATACAAAGGCTATACAATGGGAAACTGCATAATTTACAATGACAAGACCAAGACGAATCAATGCACATGCAGTGTTAGCATTGATACAAGATCTGATTGAAAATTATACAATAAAACAACAATAATGTTTGTCAACATTACATAATATGCATCGCCACATAACTGATCGTTATAATTAATTATGGCCACGTTTACCCACCGATAGATTTTTGAGTCTGCTTGCGCAGAGACAAAATAATATCCATACTGTTTGTAATTAAACTGGCACATCTCAAGACTGCCGACGTGCGATTGCGGGTTTGTCATTCAAGACGTCTTGAGCAGGGTGGTGAGCACGATCTGAAACTAGCCCAGCCCATTGACTTGCTGTAAAGAACTTTCCCAAAAACACATTTCTCCTGGGCTGTTAGCAAAGCCCCATGGGTGGGATCTTTCGATTTCTTCTTGTGCGCTACGTCTGGAGGTCGCGTGGAATTCGAGAGAGTCCTGCAAGTTTACACAGTACAATTGTGTCTCGTCCTCGGCTCAAACGGTTTTGTAAATGTTGCTGAAATGTATAGAAATCTATTGTAAGGTAAAAAGTTAAAGTTATGGGGTATGACGTGTTGTACTGTTGGATTGTTAGGTCAGCTTGTAACCATTACCATTGAGTAGGCCTACAGTACTACTGTATAAGGACTAAGAAAGAACATATGTTTCACTGCTTAGAATTAGTTTTATTCATTATAATGACATTCCTGCTTTTTGCTGATTTTGTCCCTTGACCAATCTCACTAATAAAGATATTTTCGTCATTTGCCAGTGCTTTTTAATTACATTGCTAAACAGATGTTGCATCTGGGCGGGATTAGGTTTTTCATCAAAACAAGACACTGAAGAAATTGGTCTGTCCATGAGGACTCTCAGAGTGATCTAGAAGGTCTCTATCGAGAGTATGTACTGGCAGGCTGCATAAGAGTCTGGTTTGGCAAATTAAGATTGGCCAACCACATTGATCTGAAGAGGATGATACGCTCAGCCGAACATGTCATCGTGCCACAATGCCTCCCCTCCAGCTGAGAACTAGAATGGGTGTATTTAACTTTTGATTTCACTTATACTTTAATGTCACCCATAAGTAGAATAGAAACAAATCTGATATTGTATCAGTATTTAGGGACAACTGCATCTGAATACAGAATCCACAAGGTCACTTTAGGTGACCTCTAAACCATGCACCATCCCTGACTTACTTGCTTCACTTGGCATGTGATGTCCACTCTAAAACATTTCTATTTAATGAGAAAGTGGGATTAAGAGTTCTACCAGATTGCTGCCCATGGATTAGTGTGCAGAACAGCTAATCCCTCACCATCTACTAATGCACTTTAAAACCAATATGGTACAGCCAGGCTCTACAGTGAAAATGTTTCACTTGCTGATGCAACTCAAATTTTATTTGAGCGGAATTAGAAAAAAGAGTATTCACAGATGAGTGGGTAACGATTTCAAACCCATAAATTCAAACCCCATATTTAATACTATCGTACCATGTGCAATTAAAAAGCTTGTTTGTTCTTATTTGAGTGCTTTATTGACTACTTTTCAGCTTTAGTAAAGCAATGTAGCTTGCAAAACAATTCTGAAATACATGCAGTTTTTGTGTTTCAAACTAATCACACAGTCAGACACTGCAGTCTCTCAGGTACTTTCTAAACATTAAATTCTCTCACCCCTGTTTTGCCATTATATGTTTCAATGCAACATTTAACACAATGCCTGGCAAATTTATTTTCTGCATTTTGCTTGCCCTTTTGCTGGTGTGCACATTTGATAATCTGCTCATAATCAGATGACGGTGTGTAATCTGTAATATCTCCCACCCTACTAATGTTTTACAATTAATGTTCAATTCATTGATTTTTCATGTCCAAACTAAGACAACCATTACATGAATGTACTTCAAATTTCACTTTCACCGAGAATTGTGTGGAATATATCAACCTAATCTCTACACTTACACTGCCCTGCTGCAATTCCCTTATAGTAACATCAACTGTACTACTTCATTCAAAGACAGGTTAAGCTGTACTGCACATTCTATCTTTGTCCACAGGGTCTTAGCAGCTGTTTGCCATAGGCAAAGTGGGTCTTGGCATTGTTCAATTCAGATATACATGTTGTCTTGCCAATCAACTCAGTATTCCTATTGGCCGGACTCCTCACTGGCTATGTTACCACATATAATCTGACAGGAATAAATACAATTCTCATCTCTACCATTATCCTTTCATAGAAGTTTTCATCTTGCATTGCACTTAAGACACAGCATCACAATGTCAAAAGGCTACAGAAAATGTTCTCAATTTTGGCCCACTCTGAACATCCTATTTCCACACCAGTCCTGATATCTGTGAAGGGTCAACTCAGTTTTCTCAGGATGTTTTAAGTGGTACCCTCCTCGAAAATGGTACCACTCTGAAGGGCTATACAAACAATGGTAATTTAAGTGAGCTGAATAAAAGTATGCAACAGCCTTGATTGAAAAGCACAGAAAATATATTATTATGAGATTTCTAAGGAAACTTGAGCTCCAAAGGCAAGGGGAGGGTAGACATTGGAAGACAAGTGCTTTACATGCAACTCTGTATAATAAATGGCTATCCTATGGTATAACATAAAAATGTTTTATTCATTGTTAGACAGACCACTGAAGCATCATCTGATATGGTTTCTGATTATGATGGATGTACAAGCAGAACAGATTTGGACCACAATGACTGAAACATCAGGTGAAATCTTAATGCCAACTTTTACCATTCTGTTTTAAGTAGTTAAGGGGTTTCTGACAAAAAGTTGGCAGGGGGGCTTAGCCTTTATGTTCTCAGACTGTGTTTTAAAACTGGTCATGCAGCAAGACTTAGTTCAAATCCAGTACTGACACACCGTATTCAACTTCTTATCAGGTCCTGTATTGTGAAGCATTTACAGTGGAGCTGGACTGGAGTAAAATAATGTATATATATAAAAATAGTCTTTTGATAAGATTATCTCCCCAAAAACCACAGATCCAAAATGTTTCCAGTGTTAGAGCTTTACCTTGAAAGAAATTTCATACTGCTCTCCTCCCCAAATCTCCAGTCCTGTGTCATATCCGCCCAACTCCCAGAACCACTTCCTGTCCACAGCAAAGAGTCCACCTGCCATCACAGGAGACCTACAGGACAACAAGGGGAAAGTCGATTACAACACATGTTTATATTCACACAAACATACACACCAGGCCAGCAAAATTTCACTGCTGCCCAAAAATATCTTCCATTTGGATTTCACCCTACACAATTGCGTATACACCTCACACTGCACATCCAACTTCTTATCAATCAGCAGTCGTTTTACAAGCTGTGGATAACAATTTCAAAGCACTCCCTTTTCGCAGCCTGGACGTGGATTATCGTACCTCATTGTAGCAGGAACCAAGCTGCTTGCTTGTTAAGATACAGCCAATAATTTACACAAATCCCTATGGTCAACACAGAAATAAATAAATTCTTCTTTTTGTGTTCCTGCACTATTTTCCCACAAGACTTTGTTCAGTATCACAGAAAGATAAAAGCATGCAGAAAACTGAAAAATAAAATCAGTGAGTTATCTTGCTGATATAACTCATGTCTACAAAAAAAACAATTAGTGTGTATAGGTTTGTATGTCAGTAAACAAACAACCAGACAGATTTGTCATAGTTTCACTTCAAAGTCTTTGACATATAGCATTTTCTGATATTACATTTTAGTCATTTAGCAGAAATGCTTATCTAGAGCCACTTATAGTAAGTACAGGGTAAAGTGCCCTACTCAAGGACACAAATAGATTTGGCCCAGTCGGGAATCAAACCGGCAACCTTCCGACAGCAAGTCTGACTGTCTGAATCAACTTGTCGACTAATCATCAAGACTTTACCTGCTTGAATCAGGTGAGCTAGTTCAGGGTTACAACAAAACTGTGAGAAGGCTGGGGGTCCCCGAGGAGAGGTTTGAGAACCACTGGTTAAATATATAGTAGATCACCAGAGTGCCACTGACTCCAGAACCAGACATCCCCTAAACACTCCACACTTGAAAGTCATCTTACATCACATCCGAGAGGACATGCAAGTGCACTTTCCAAAAGAAGGGAGTGTGGTGATTGGATTTGTTTGTGCTTTGAAGTCTGCAAATGAAAAACAAACATCACAAGGACTCTGACCAATCAGGTTCAAGTATGACAGATGTACCGTAGTATTAGTTAAATTTGACTTGACTACGTTGGTCCGGTAAATAAGATGGTAATCAAAACTGCATCTGGCTTCGATGGAGATTCACCCAAAGTGCAGAGGGTGAGTGGTTAGGGGTTGTCTAATTTACATTTGGAATTGAGCCTCTGTCTAAAGGTGGCTATACATATTCAGATATATACATACTATATATATATTCAGAATCAACACAGTGAAAATGTATAATACTATATGAAGTATTATTTTCATTTATATAATCATTTTATCATTTTAGTAATTTATCTTTGTGATATTTCACAACTTTGATGACTACTTTCCCAGGAGAAATCTGGGTGTACAGGACTAAACACTACAGGCATGAGTAGGAATATCAACTAATTCTAGAATGCTGGGAAATATGGAATTCATTAGATTACCAATCAAAAGCCCATTCCCTGGACTAAAGATAGAATATTAAAACCTTCTTGAAACTAATTTTTCCGGGTTATATGTTACATTTCAAGCACTCTCTTATGAATCTCATAGTAATGTTGCATCATATGGACGAACACGGTAGTAATATCCTCTTCCCATCTGATTGATGGACGTAAAGGAAGACTTCATTTTATAGTCCAACTATGCAGCATGGCACTCCTGGTACTGAATACATCCCTGACTTGAAAGCCTGATGATACAACAAAACAGGCAGGTTGTCCTAATGAGACATGCTACTGTCTCCATCTCCTGTCTCACATTACAAGTCCTCCCAACAGAATAAGCCCTGGCAACACACTCGCAGAACACAAACACACACACATAAGCAAGCCACAGGCTGTCATGGCAACTGACAGTCCCCTTCAACTCTAAATTGAAGGCAGTGATGAACCCTCTCTGGATTGATAATGGAGGAGAGAAGTTCGACATTTGACTCTGGCTCATAAGAGAAAGACCCTGGCAGGGAGCATATGAGTGTGAAGCCTTTTAGTTACAATGATTAATTAATACAATTAAGCAGAGAGTGGGAGTCTGGAAACACCCATAAAAATATATATATTTGCAATAAATGTTAACAATACAAATGGCCACATGCAGAATATGAAGTACCTTCTCGTTTAAAGTTGGCTACTAACCTGTATAAACACTGTGTACAAGTACAGGTGTTAATCATTTAATTGCTGTCATAACACATCAATATACAGCCCACTATGTGAAACTGTCATGGACTATTCTAAATGCATAGTGGTGCTAGAAGGTTGAAACAGCTGTATGTTGAAAAGGCTCCATGACCTCCAGAGAAAAAGCAGAGACGGAAAAGTAAAGATTTACTATGTCTGGCTTTGAACACTTTAGTCTGGTTTCCGCAAAAAGAATTCCATGGAAATGGCATTACTTAGTCTCTAGTGACATGATGTCAGCTGACTCTGGGTAATATACATTTCTGGTGTTACTAGACCTCTCATCTGCCTATGACTCTATTGAGCATACCATTTTGTTTAAACGTGCAATATGTAATTTTTGGCCGCCAGGGGGCTCTCAATCAAAACAATAGCAAAAGATGTACTTGGATGACGTCGGGAGGTTGCGTGGGATCATGGGTTTTGTTATCGTCGTCAATGACAACCTTCCAATCTAGCATCTCCGGCAGAAGAAATGTTCACTGACAAAGTAATATATTGTTAAAAAATTATAACTTTATTCACGTTATGTTTGGCGGCTCCCTGGATCTTATAACAACTAGAGTAGTCACAGGTTATATGACGCCATTTACGGGCGACAAAATGAAACGTCCCGTGTCTTCGAATTATGTTACAAATTTTTAAGAAATATATATATAATGTGTATAGTGATGTTTGCTTTTAATGCAAAGTATGTATTTTGTTATTGTTTTGATTGATATTACATATTGTACCTTTAACAGGCTTCATGATCTGGTCGGGATGTCTGGTTCAGTTCTAAAATGGTTTATTGTTGTGGATCAGATCATTTCAGAAACTAAAGGTTTGTCATGTGGGGTACCTCAGGGTTCTGTCTTAGGACCTATTCTGTTCTATTCTATCTATAGTCCCTCTAGGACAAATAACAAGTTCAGCGACATATCTTACAATTTATTTGCTCATGATATCCAGCTGCAATGCACTTTTAAGACTACTGAGTCCCATAAACTGACTTCCTTGATTAGGTGCGTGATGACTATCAAACAGTGGTTAATTGGAAACGATTACCCCTGATAGAAGTGTCCCTTTGATCAAGCAGCACCTTGGAGCTTTAAGCCTGTCTGTCCAGCCGAGCCTCAGGAATTTGTGTTGTTTTCTATTCTGCGATGTCCCTGGAGTATCACTCCAAACAACTAATTAGAAACGGCTTCTTCCAACTGAGGAACATATTTGAACTAAAAAATTTGGTGTCTAAGATTGAATTGCAAATGATCATCCATACTCATCCCATTTAGATTATTGTAACAGTCTTTCTACATTTTGAATACAAAAGAGCACTACCGTCTCCAGGCTGGATGGAACTCTGCTACAAGTCTTTTAACTCACAAAAGCCAAAGAGCGCACATCACACCTGTTGTAGCATTACTTCAATGGTTAGCAGTTCATTTTAGAATTCATTTAAAAATGTTGGTTCTTACTTCTTGCACAAGGAAGCTTCTGACCTGATACAGCGTCACGTCTTCCCAGAGTCTGAGGTCATCAGGTCATTTTCTGTATTGTTTTCTTGTAAAAACTGCCACCGAAATATAATTCACTCTGCTGAAGTGTGCCTCGGTATAACACGGTACAGCTCCGCACCTTTTGCACCACTTTATGTGTGACTTCTGTAGTTGTCCCCGTACTCATTTTAGAACCAGAGGGGATTGATCATTTCAGGCAGTGGCACCTAGGCTGTGGAATGCACTCCTTCTCTCTTTACATTGTTTAAATTCTGTTGATTCTTTCAAAATACAGTTGAAGTCTCTGTTGTTTAAACAGGCTTTTAGTAAAACAAGGGTTGTTATGGCAGTCTGACTCTACGTACCCATGTTTCCCTTTGTATTCTTGTGTCTTTTATTTACTGGATTTCATTTTTTTGGTAAAGCACTGTAATATTTATCTGTGAAAGGTGCTATATAAATAAACTTTACTAGATGATCATTCCCAGGCAAAGAGATTTCAACCACATATACAATTTCGTTCACACACAAACCATACACAGGCAAGTAACCACAAAAATCTAGCCACATAAGCTAGTTCCTGTACATGCTGAATTATTTACCACAATCAATAAATTCTTATAGTATGCAATCTTTGCCTTGGAAAAACACAGTATGCTTTGAACTAGCACCAGATGAGTCTTCCTAGAATAAGAGATTTTGACTCCACATACAAATCCTATAAACCAAAAACCATTCACAGACCAAAGCCTACACAATGAGTAGCCTACCCTCCGAATGAGCTAAGAACCTAGCTAACTAACATACAATGTCACGCTAAATAATAGAAAATATCTATAGATATCTCCTGTAAGCTAGCCCTTTGTGCAGTGTTTGTTTAGAATATCATTGAAAGACATAATTGGGGACAAAAAATACAAGGTCACCAATACAACCCCCTAAATGACTTGTAGCATGATTGGTATGCCACAGATATTTCTCAAGGGGAACCAAACAAAACTACATTATTTTTGAGAACTCTCCCCATATCTGGACCCATGTGACATAGTTGAGTCTTTTTCCCCTACAGAAATTCAAATAAATCATTCTATAGATATAGATTTAATTTATATGGTCTTGATACATTAGTTGGACAAGTGAGTCAGATATTTTACTTGTCCCATAGCAAAAACTACTTCACCAAAGCAGAAGTTAAGTATTGATTAACTTGTATGGCTTTAATTCTGGGAAACGATGAATAAATCTCTCCCCCTGTCACGTTAAACCGTGGGATCATGGGTTCATGGGTTTTGTTATCGTCGTCAATGACAACCTTCCATTCTAGCGTCACCGGCAGAAATGTTCACTGACAGAGTTATGTATTGTTAAATATATTATAACTTTATTCACGTTATGTTTGGCGGTTCCCTGGAACTTAAAGCAACTAAAGCAGTCAAAGTTTATATGACACCATTGACGGAAGGCAAAATTAAATGTCCCTTGTCTTCGAATTATATTACAAATTTCTCTGGGTTTGAAAGTTGGTGGAAACATTTAGGATAATGTAAGTACACAACTAAGAAATATATATAATATACAGTGCCTTGCGAAAGTATTCGGCCCCCTTTAACTTTTTGACCTTTTGCCACATTTCAGGCTTCAAACATAAAGATATGAAACTGTAATTTTTGTGAAGAATCAACAACAAGTGGGACACAATCATGAAGTGGAACAAAAGTTATTGGATATTTCAAACTTTTTTAACAAATACAAAACTGAAAAATTGGACGTGCAAAATTATTCAGCCCTTTTAAGTTAATACTTTGTAGCGCCACCTTTTGCTGCGATTACAGCTGTAAGTCGCTTGGGGTATGTCTCAGTTTTGCACATCAAGAGACTGAAATTTTTGCCCATTCCTCCTTGCAAAACAGCTCGAGCTCAGTGAGGTTGGATGGAGATCGTTTTTTGAACAGCAGTTTTCAGTTCTTTCCACAGATTCTTGATTGGATTCAGGTGTGGACTTTGACTTGGCCATTCTAACATCTGGATATGTTTATTTGTGAACCATTCCATTGTAGATTTTGCTTTATGTTTTGGATCATTGTCTTGTTGGAAGACAAATCTCCGTCACAGTCTCAGGTCTTTTGCAGACTCCATCAGGTTTTCTTCCAGAATGGTCCTGTATTTGGCTGCATCCATCTTCCCATCAATTTTAGCCATCTTCCCTGTCCCTGCTGAAGAAAAGCAGGCCCAAACCATGATGCTGCCTCCACCATGTTTGACAGTGGGGATGGTGTGTTCAGGGTGATGAGCTGTGTTGCTTTTACGCCAAACATAACGTTTTACATTGTTGCCAAAAAGTTCAATTTTGGTTTCATCTGACCACAGCACCTTCTTCCACATGTTTGGTGTGTCTCCCAGGTGGCTTTTGGCAAACTTTAAACAATACTTTTTATGGATATCTTTCGGAAATGGCTTTCTTCTTGCCACTCTTCCATAAAGGATACAACTGATTAATGTCCTATGGACAGACTCGCCCACCTCAGCTGTAGATCTCTGCAGTTCATCCAGAGTGATCATGGGCCTCTTGGCTGCATCTCTGATCAGTCTTCTCCTTGTATGAGCTGAAAGTTTAGAGGGACGGCCGGGTCTTGGTAGATTTGCAGTGGTCTGATACTCCTTTCATTTCAATATTATTGCTTGCACAGTGCTCCTTGTGATGTTTAAAGCTTGGGAAATCTTTCTGTATCCAAATCCGGCTTTAAACTTCTCCACAACAGTATCTCGGACCTGCCTGGTGTGTTCCTTGTTCTTCATGATGCTCTCTGTGCTTTCAACGGACCTCTGAGACTATCACAGAGCAGGTGCATTTATACGGAGACTTGATTACACACAGGTGGATTCTATTTTTCATCATTAGTCATTTAGGTCAACATTGGATCATTCAGAGATCCTCACTGAACTTCTGGAGAGTTTGCTGCACTGTAAGTACTAAAGAACACTAATGTTTTGTCAAACAGCCACTGGTGTGTACTTCGCGTGTTTAGATGAGTGCCTGTGAATTTGAAAGCAGAAAAACGAGTGCCCTCAACAATCCCATATCTGCTG
The DNA here is from genome assembly GCA_016801145.1 of Umbra pygmaea. Lineage (NCBI taxonomy): Eukaryota > Metazoa > Chordata > Actinopteri > Esociformes > Umbridae > Umbra > Umbra pygmaea. The sequence continues at coordinate 62,857 of JACXGM010000457.1, read as the reverse complement.
AGCCATTGCCGACAAGGTAGGGTCCGGGGGAGTTGAACATGACCAATTGAAAGGGGAGAAAAAAGCTGTAAAACACTAAAGAAAAATATCTACCTGTGGCAAGTAGATAAAAAAGTTCCATGTTGACAAACAGTTCTCAAATAATTAGTATTCCTATTTAGAAAATATTGCTTTTAGGGATGCTCATTTCGGGTAATTTTCCCGATTGACAACTGCCACTAAATAAAAAATAAAATTGACGAGTGTCTGTAACCTGTTCAATATACAAACAATGACTTTTTTAAGGGGTTTATTTTAATGTGCAAACAGCAGCATATAGAACAGATCAACAACAGCTGCCGGTTGCACCAGCTGTGCGTAAGTTCATTCGGGTGCTAAGTCCACACTAAACGATACGTTGAAACTAGTATCATACTAAACTAAAAGTTTCATACTAAAGCAGTGTCGACGTTTGGTTTCACCACGGAGACTTAAGGTTCAACTTAGCTACACTGGCGTAAAGCCCACACCAACCAAAATATTGTCACAGAAAATTTGTCGCAGACGTTTTCACTTTCTGTTGTCAATCAAAGGAAAGTAGCCTTGATGCTGTGTTTACCGAGTTGTCAAATTATAGAATGAAAACAGTCGGGGTGACAATCTGGGACAAGGTTGTTGCCTACAGGAGGCCTACTGCAAATAAGGGATATTTCATTACCACAAAACAAAATGTTGATAACGCTTGCTATGCAATAACTATAGCCTACAATATCTGCGGAGCGCAGCCATTGAAATGACCATTACGATCCTCTCAGAAAAAAAGGGCATGTTGTCAATCACTGTGTGTGTTGTTTTTATGTTAACATTATTTTTTCAGCTATAATGCATCATGTGTATAGCCGATAAAATAATATATATGCTTCCCAATACTATAGCGTTATACGTTTCTGTAGCTACAGACAAAATGAAAGAGCGAGTTAATATCACAGTCATCATAAATGTCCAAGGATTGCAATTTTAAATGTAGAACGCGTTGCAGACTCAAAACAGACAACCGGTATATTTCGCTCCTCATTACCTATATCTCCCCACCTTTCAAAACAAAGCGCTAGGCTCTGGTTACGCGTGTCAACGCGCCACGTGATTTAAGAAATATAGGCTGTATATATATATATATATGTATACGTAAAAAATAAAAATAAACTTCTAAACCATTTAACTGATAGTATTAATCGGTCAAATGGTTTACTTTCAGTTAACGGTTAAACGGTCAATATGAGCATCCCTAATTGCTTTGTTTCTTTTAACTTTTGTGACAGTCTTTTAACCAAAACATCAGCTGTCAAAATATGTTAGCTGCAAATGTAAAGTGGAACTGACATTTTAGCAACATGATATTATTTGAACATGTTGAAATCCATATGTAGAAATAACATGGTGCCCTTTATAAGTTTTCTGACAAGCGATCACATAAATATGGTTGTTAATCCAAAGCTCTGTGTCTGACAGCCACACAGATTTGACTTGCATAATTAACATAGAGTAAACATAATTAACATAGAGTACACATAATTAACATAGAGTACACATAATTAACATAGAGTACACATAATTAACATAGAGTACACATAATTAACATAGAGTACACATAATTAACATAGAGTACACATAATTAACATAGAGTACACATAATGAAAGGGTTTGAGATATTATTGTATTGAAAGACATCATGGTTTGAGGAGAAACTCACCAAAAGTCGTTTTTAAAGATATTACTCTCGTTGTAAGTAAATACACAATCGCGGGTATATAATCTGTGGTCAACAAACTTATTCTGCAGTTCCGCAAATATCTCTAGAGCCATATGGAGTAGTCACTTGTCTTAGAAAAGTGCAGGTTCGAATCACGAGTAAGGAGATTTTTTTGTACTATTTCAGAAGTACTATTTGTACAGCTTACACTGACAAAAAGGGTTTGCCAATCTCTCATTGATTTACACCATGTCTGTACTTTCTTGGCGAATGCAAGTACTTGTTTAACTGATTTTTGGCTAGCTTCTCTTCAAAATGTGATGTCTAATTGAATAAAATAATATCTAAAGCATGATGTCTGTCTGAATATATTAATAGGCTATCTAAACGTTGTGATCAGATCACGTAACTAACTGCGTTTACAGAGTAGAGCGTTCTAGTGTCACTATTTGTCTGTAATAGTCCATTACTTAATGTATCGTGTTTTGATGAAGTAAGATTGTCTCAAAATTAGAAGAGAGACATCTGTAAAACATATTTAAAATATGTGACATATTATGATTGTTTCATTCAAATGTGCGAAGTAGTAGAAATACTGTCAGTTCCACTTTAAAGGTGCTATTTGTACAAGTGCAAGAAGTAACAAAAGGTTCTGATCTTTTTTAAGTGAGCAGCTTACAAACGGAGTCAGGAACTTGTTACCGTCACTCACTAGAATCTTACTTTTCTTTTCTAGCAGTTGCAGTTTAAACTCTAACCAACATTCAAATACCACCGTGCATATAAATAGAACTAAGTGAGAAACTGAGAATCTAACTTCACACTCCTAACCAGGGCCATAACTAGAGGATTCGGGGCCCCCTGAAAAAACATTGATGTGTGCCCCTCCCACGTTCATCATATACTGCACAATATATGAACATAGGTAGGAAATGGAAGACCACAGGCACAGTTCTTGTTAAGGCCAGAAGTGGCAGGTCAAGTAAAATATTGAAGGCAAAGGCAAAAGATGGTGAGAATGGTCAAAAACAGCCCACAAACCACCTCTTGTTGCAGATGGTGTCACTGTGCATCGTTCAACAATTCAGCGCACTTTGCACAAGAAGAACTGTATGCGAGAGTGATGAGGAAGAAGCATTTTCTGCACACATGCCACAAACAGAGTCACTTGAGGTATGCAAACGCACATTTGGATAAGCCAGCTTGAATTTGAAAGAAGGTGCTGTGGACTGATGAAACAAAGATGTAGTTATTTGGTCATTAAAATGTGTGTTATGCATAGTGGCAACAGAACACAGCGATCCAAGACAAACACTTGCTACCCATAGTACATTTTGGTGGAGTTTCCATTATGCTGTGGGGCCAGTGCCGGTACTAGGAATCTTGTCAAAGTGGAGCGTTGCATGGATTCCACTCAATATTTGCAGATACTTGAGCATAATGAGGAATCAGTCACAAAATTGAAGTTACCCCGTGGCTGGATATTTCAACAAGACAATGACCCAAAACATTGATTAAAATCTACTCTGGCATTTATGCAGAGGAACAACTATGTACAATGTTCTGGAATGGCCATACCAGTCCGCAGACCTGAGTATCATTAAAAACCTGTGGGGTAATTTGAATCGGGCTGTCCATGCTCAGCAACCATCAAACCTAACTGAACTGGAGATGTTTTGCAAGGTTCAAAATAATTTCATCCAGAATCCAGACATTCATTACCGGCTATAGGAAGCGTCTAAAGGCTGTTATTCCTGCTAAAGGAGGCTCAACTAAATATTAAAATATTTCTGTTGGGGTGCCCAAATTTATGCACCCATCTAATTTCATTTTGATGCATATTGCACATTTTCTGTTTATCCAATAAACCTAATTTCTCTACTGAAATATTACTGTTTCCTTCAGTTATTTGATAGATCAAAATGAAATTGCTGATCCAAACCCACTTATTTATAAATGAAAATCATGGAAATTGTCAGGGGTGCCTAAACGTTTGCATGACTGTATATAAATATTACAAATAATATAAACTAACAAAAACATTTTAAATAATAAAACCAATTTAAAAATGGACCAGCAATATAATAGTTTTCCCACCAGTCTGTGATAATTCACAAATCAAAAAGTAAACATTCAGAAATTGACAAGAATGCAGTCAAATGTAAAAAATATATAATACAACCATTAAAATGACTCGATTGTCTTATTTTTTAATAAAGACGAGATATGGATCTGCGTAATATATATCTTTATATAAAGCTAATAAATGTATCCATCTAAGAGTAGTTTGCTGTAATTGTGTTTTCTTGACTAATGAAACACATCAAAATCTGTCAGGTGCAAAATGCTTGTGACATGCGTCGTGACTCGTGTTATTTTTTTCTGTGTTTTACAAAACCAACTGTGTTCACAATAGCATAATAAAGACGGGATTTTGACCACATAATCATTCGGTCGATGGCGCTGCGTGCTGGTAATGAAAAGTGAAGACGGTATTTTTCCTATTTGGGCAGCGAAATAAATAACAATACATTAACTTGTCTTAAAGAACGTCTTGATCGACTGAGATACAGCAACTGTCCTAGCCTCTCTGTCCTTCTTTTCATGGCGTTTCTAGTACCCCGATTTATGTTTTCCTTCCCTTGACATTTTCAATCAGTCAGTCATTAGTCACCTGCTCTTCCACCAAGTTCATTGTTAACTTCAGCTGCCTCCTCAACTCTGATTGGTTCTGTTCACGAGTTGGGGCGGGACTTCATTGGGTCCATCTAATGTTTGTCACTAACTGAATAATTATACTTCGGATCTGACTAAACCATTTTAGGGAGGGGAGAGGAGCAGATATTTGGAAAGCTTCTTTAACCAAATTGCATGTTTCATTGATTTTCATTAAAATCTCAGGCATAGAACAAATCTAAATATTAGAATTATTCCCATAACAGGGGCCTGTATACTATAACTGCTAGATTTTGTGGGGGCCCCTGTGCAGTGGGGGCCCCTATAACTGTCACCACCTTTCACCCCACTAGCGACGCCCCTGCTCCTAACACAAAATACCATCGCTTTATTAATTGGATATTATTAATAAGGGGAGAATTCTTGTCGAAAGAACACTAGTTTTTCAGGCAAATAAAAGCTATTTCACAAAGTTATATCTAGCGCATTACTATCGACAAACCATAGTGTAAAACCTAATGACATAGCACTGGTTCGACTCTTCTATCCCTGAGTGAGAGAGTTGACTGATGAGAGATATTCAAATTATTACATATACTACGATTTAGGAACATAGACAAATTATAGATACTCTGCCTTGATTCCCTTTAAGTCTCACTTAATTGAAGAAATATTCTGTCACACAAGGTTTTTAAATTTAAGTGCATCTCTCCTCTTTCTGCAACTGTCGAGAGCTGTTGAAAAAAATAAGACAGTGTTTTCCCCAGTTCTTAAACATCAGAAATACTTTATATACATACATACAGCAGTTTTAGATTGTCTTTGCAATAAATCGCAACCTTGTGAGTGAATACTTCCACTGTGTAGAGAGCAGAGCTGTATCATTGTGACCACAGTGCAGTCGGATAGCTAGCGATAGCTAGCCATCAACTACTCCTAATCACAATGGCTAATGATAGCTCACATTCGCACGATTTTAATCTGATGGGCACAAATAAAACACAAACTAAAAATTCTAGGCAATAGTCTTAGGAGTTTTTTAGGCAGAGAACGTAACATCTATTTATTCCTAAATATCGTAGTACATGTTTAACATGCTACATATTATTGGGTGATGAGCATTTCTCAGAACATTTGTTGCAAAACCAATATAAAAGCTACTTGATCTTAAATTCTACACATGTGAGCAATATTTACTGTTCTTAGCTGTAAAGGTTTAAAACACATTCAATTTGATTTAAATCCATCACCTAAGCACCTTTTTAATCCTGGAAAAAAACGGTAATGTATTACTACAGAATACCACAACTAATTTTACCGATCTGGGAGGTGAACTCGATCATTTTAAAAAGTGTTTTGGATTAACTTTAATATACCAGAAGCCCAAATATAGGTAGTTCTGCATGCAATTCCAATCCATGGCCTGGCTGGCAGTTTTTTCTAATTGTTTGGCAACACCATGTATACAGAGAAAACACTGAGCCCTGTTTTTATTTTTCACCAGGACATAAAATTCGAGCCTGGATGTCTAGCATGTTAAATTACATATCTTTTGAAAAGATTAAAAAATGTTGTAGTTTTAATTTCTACAGCTGTGTTCCCTAAAGCTGTGACCAAAAGAGAAAAAGTTCTGTGGAGATGGGTGTATCCTAACGCAATAATCAGTAAAGAGGTCTGCTCAGATGATGTTGCTTGTTCAATGACATTATGTAGTTTCTACTCGACCTCTCCCTCTATCCTATAAGGTTTTTATCACATTACCCTGTGTTGCTCAGCAAGAATGACATTTTCATTCAACCATCTATTAACACTCACAACTTTGTTTTAATTAGAATTGCAAACTGGGATTCCCTATTTGTCTATCTATTATATTGATTTCAGACAGAGCACTAAGAAAAATGGTTACTCAAAAGAAGTGTTTTCTTTAAGTGTGACCCACCACTGAGATTTGGGCTTGTTGTCACAAAAGTCAGATTTTGTTTTTACACCAATGAAAGTAGTCTGTACTGAGCTTCAGTATGGTATATTCAATATTGCAATTGGAGAAACAATGGGATATTACGCTTTAAATATTACGCTTTAAATGTTGACACACTTGTAAATCAAATCCAGAGGTCTTCTATGTTAACGCCCATGTAAGATTGTTCACACCATCCCAAGCCTTAGTCCCGCCTATCCCATGGGCATGCCCGAGTATGAGAGTTAAAAAAACATGTTACTTTATGAGCCTAGTAAAAAAGCTTGAAGCCAGAAGAGAAAAGAACTTGAAAAGAAAGAGAGGTGATTGTCTAATTCAATCTGGTTGGAGACCATTATTACATTACTAAACACTCATGAGACTTATTGATGGTTCCCTATTCAATACCAGTTGCTTTAAATACACCTAGTGTGTTTTTAAAGATGCCAAGCAGTTTGGTAACATTAAAGCCGACTACAAACACAAGCAACACTACTAGCCAGAACAAAACAAAATCTCTTATAGTTAACCTATCAATGATCTCAATTTAAATTGCTCAGAAAATGCAGTTATTTTTCAAATGAAATTCTGGAAAATAGCATAAGACTATTTTATTTACTAATATTTACCAATACTACTAAGGAAATGTTTTGAAGTCACAGGGTCACAACTGTTGGATATCACTGCATTTTACAAGGCCAAAATCCTTTCTAACAGTCTGGATTTGAGGGCTAAGATCTCAGGCTGTATAAAGCTACAGACCCCATTTAAATTCTGAAGGATAAAAAGAAACCTTAAGTGTAAATGTCAGGGCAGGGCACATACATGTGGCCTTGCAGAACTCAGATATAAAGGCAAAGAACTTTTAGAAGACAAAAACATTCATTCTATTTCCTGCCCTGAAGAGTTACTATGTGCATTTTGGGCCCTTTTCACAAATCTGGTAACATAATGTATTTCAGATGAAGAGGCAGCAAGCATGGAAGTGTTTTCAGGCTGGGTACCAAATTTTGCTCTTACAATTTTAAGGAGCGGGGGTGTTTCTTGATCATACATGACCTAAAAGAGAGAGGTATTGGCCAGGCCACTCGCTCTGCATCTAGTATTACAGTAGCTAGCCAGTGTTGTTGTCTCTTCTAGCAAGAGAAATTGTTGATTAATAAAACATCCCACAGTTTACAAGCTCTGGTGTGTTTCACACCAAAAAAGGTTTATTCTCCATCATGTGCAATTTTGTTCTGTGCCTGGGGAAGAAATGTGCCTTTTATTTTTTACTAACAACCAATTATTATTTACAGCAAAGACCTGGCAGATATTAGGGTTAACTGTCTTTCTCACAGCCAGAACCACAGAGGTTTCACTGACCTTGGTTTTCAGGTATTCGAACCCGTCCTACTGAGCCACCTTGTTTCTGTAATAGACCAGTTCTGGACAACTGACTAGTAACGAATACATACTAAGTCAGGGGTCACCAACCCTGGTTTTGGAGAGCTACCACCCTGTAGGTTTTCACTCTGTACTAAGTGAAATTGTAAACCAAAATGTAATTAAAACTTTAACATTTCATGAAACAATGAAACAATATCCAGAAACTTTAGAAAAACTGAAAATGGTGAAATGAATCCATCCCTAGTTAGCATTCAATAGGTTCCCTGTCACTGCATCTGACTCTCATGTTACTTGATGGTGCTGCACAATCAATCACACAGAAATTAAGTTGACTAAAACTGTGTGGCATCTGGCTACTATAAACATCTGGTCCAGTAATACTTACTCAAAGGGTTCACTAGGGTCTGTGTTAGCCAGTTCAGAAGGAATGGGAATCCGTTTGTAGTACATCTCCCAGTCAAACGCACCGCGCATAGCATCACCCGCCTGCGTCTCATAGCCAAAGTTATCGTGATCGATCACATCGATCATTGGACAAACAATGGACTTCCGGTTTATGGCAATACGGTCTGGGGGACAAAGAAAAATGTCAGCATTAGGGGGTATTTTTGATTTGGTAGTGCTATTCCTTGACCATGTAAATCCACAGAAACCATATGCAAGCACTTTATTATGCAAGAAATATATGTGTATGCTATAAAAATAATTAAAATAAATTGGTTTGTCTGACTGGTGACATAATTAGAAGTGTAATAACTTTCAGGATGATTTCTAGTGTAATAACTTGAATGCTAGACAGTGAACACAATTATACAGTATAATCTATTGTATAGATCAAAGGCCTTTCGGTCACGACAGCTCCTTCAACATAATAAACATGTCAAAAGCTACTTTTAGTCTTCTCTCAATTAGGGACAGTAATCTCTTCTTGCCTCATTTTCTACAGTAGGTTGTTAATGTGCTTGAGAAGTACCGAAGTGCAGTCTGTCAACACACCTGGTATAACAAGGGTTTTTCAAATCTCAAAACATAATTCTACTGAATAATGTTGAAAAATTTAGGGTTTTATTTTGTTCTTCAAGTGTGGGCAGGATATTGTGTACTGCTCAAAAAAATTAAGGGAACACTCAATAATCAGATTATAACACCAACAGGCATGCAAACACATCAGGGTTAAAAAAGTAAAGTATACGTCGAACCCCCAGAAGAAAAGTTTGTAGATTTTAAAGTTAAATGCATCAATCTGGTGAACTCTACTAGCAAAATTAACCCATTTACTCCTAAAACGCCTGCTAAAACACATATAAAAAGCTATGTAATTCTAGGATGAATATCCTTATCTCCTGAAGGTTTTCAAAAAAAATACTAAATTGTCAATGTCTACCAAAACCTAAGCATCTGTAGCACATAGAAACATGACATAAAATTCATTTTAAAGGTAAGAATCACAGGTTTTATTATAATATTTATTCATTATGCCAGTTTTGTATTACTATGTATTATGCTAGTTATTCATTATGCCAGGATTGTATTTATATATTAACATTATTGTATTTATTATTATCATTATCAACAATCATCACCATAATTATATTACTATTTATTATGCTATTTATTCATTATGTTCGGTGTACTGATTAGTTTCCGTCACCAACATGTCCCATAGCTCATTGGTAAAAATACGGTTTGCCTTGAGCGGCAGATAATCCTCTACCACCTCCCTACAATCTCCTCACTATCTTCAGACTCAATGCCCTCACTGTCAAAATCCTCCTTTGTCGTAGCCATTCTCAATAACAAATGCACGTGTTTGTCAGATTGATTGATGTGATTTTCAGCAAACAACGGTACATTTGGGTGGTTTACGTCGTCTATGAAAAACAACATGAAACATCATGAAACATCTCATGTGTATTTTGAATCAATGACAGTGCATTCTATGCTGCACGCATCATGAAAATGTTGACACATACAAAATGCTGCGTTGCGCAGTGCAGTAACCGGCGGAGGCGTAATGTTTCGCCGCGCAGCATCCGTCACAAATGGGTTAGGAGGCTAGCTCAATGTAGAATCTGTGCTCTTGTAAACAATGTCATGTTCATTTAACCATAAACATTTTTTTGTATAGGATACATAATAAAAAAACAATTAAACAGATGGGATTACTTGTGTTGAACTACTTTATTTTCTATAAGTCAAAAGCATCCCTTACAATAAACCTAACACACATCCAATAGGCATCAGTGGTCAACACATTGCTCAGTGTTGCAGACTTTAAAAAAAACTCTCCCCACTCTGCCTCTGATTGGCTGTGAGGTTTAGGCATTATTTACTCAACGTATCTGCACAAATCTCGTAGGTGACCCATTAAGGTGAGGAGTTTGCATGCCTGCATCAAGTAAATTAAACTTCTGGGAAATCAATCTTTCTAGTTAGGAAGCATAAGCAATTGTGAATCAATATCACCTGTTCTAAAACAAATGAAAGTGACAACAGGTGCACTGGAGAGGCAACAGCAAGACAACCACCAAATATAAATGGTTTTGCAGCTGGTGGCCACAGACAATTGCTCTCTCCTTAACCATTTCTCACTGATTCTTCTCTAGTTAAGCATGTTGCTTGTGTCTTGTCACTACAAGTAGCAAAAGGCGGTACCTGGAGCCAATACAGGTTGCACAGGTAGTCTATTCCTCCAGGATGGCACATCCATACGTGCCATTGCAAGAAGGTTTGCTGTGTCTCCCATTACGGTCTGTAGAGCATGAGGGAGATAACAGGAGACGGGCCGTTCCAAAAAAAGAGCTGGTCAAATTTGTAGAAGGGCATCAACCCAGTAGCAGGACCAGTATCTGATCCTTTGTACGAGGAGGAACAGGAGGAACACTGCTAGTCACAAAATGACCTCCAGCAGGCTACTGGTGTGCATGTGTCTGACCAAACTGTAAGAAACAGACTCCATGAAGGTGGCATTAGGGCCTGACATCCTCTAGTGGGACCTGTGCTAACAGCCCAGCAACATGCAGCCTTATCGGCATTCACCTGAGAACACCATTTTGGTTTCCATTGACCATTGTTACTTCATTTAGTTTCAACAAATTACACAATGTAAAGACTTTGATCTTTAATATGTTTTGTACATAGAGACCAGATGTGTGATTTGAGTGTTCCCTGTAATTCTTTTGAGTAGTGTACAAGGATAGATTCAAGATCATGAACACAAACGGCACAGAAAAATGTTTGTTATCACAGGTCCTAAACCGCTACAAGGTCATCTTCTGTGGGTAGTTTATATGGAAGTCTTTTTTCAAATTCTGCTTTCATTTATCAAACTCTTAAAACACAATTGTCCAACTCAGTTGGTAATAGTAAGATTAGAGACACAAATAAAATCCTCTTTCTATTTCAACTGAAAATAATAATCATTTCAGTTTCTTACATGGGTATAGCACCCAAAACCTTTTAGTTGTATGCCCCATGCTCTCTCTACCTATTGAGCTACATGTGGCACAAACACATTTCAAGTTTGTTCCGACTGTTATGACTTACCCAGCAGAGGGGGCAGCCAGTTGTGGTTAGCCTCACAGTGGGAGTCTAGGAAGGTGATGACCTCTCCCTTTGCAGCTGCAGCTCCTAGCAGACGAGTCCTGATCAGCCCCTCCCTTTTCTTAGTGCGCAGGATCCTCACCTTGGGCATCCGCACCATGTACTCCTCCAGAGACGACTTTAGATGCTCTACCGGGACAGAAAAAGAAGAGGATAGGTTACAACACACACAAGCAGGGTAACTTACATTTGCACTTGCGTCACATGCTTACGCATCGATCTTCTTGTAAAGCCTCCAGGGAAAGCAGAAAAACTTGAAGTTAGGGTAGCGGAATCACCAGTTCCCATCTTTAAGCCAACAAGGTGAAACATCTGTTATGGGATAAGCTAAGGATCATCCAATAAAATGTACCTTGAGCTCGCTCTGCAGATACGCCAAAATACAATATGTTTGGTACTCACCAAAATACAATATGTTTGGTACTCACCAAAATACAATATGTTTGGTACTCGCCAAAATACAATATGTTTGGTACTCCCCAAAATACAATATGTTTGGTACTCGCCAAAATACAATACGTTTGGTACTCGCCAAAATACAATACGTTTGGTACTCGCCAAAATACAATACGTTTGGTACTCGCCAAAATACAATACGTTTGGTACTCACCAAAATACAATACGTTTGGTACTCACCAAAATACAATACGTTTGGTACTCACCAAAATACAATACGTTTGGTCAATACGTTTGGTACTCACCAAAATACAATACGTTTGGTACTCACCAAAATACAATACGTTTGGTACTCACCAAAATGCGTACAATGGAGAGAACGCAAAGATAACAAGAACCAAACTGGCATAGACACAAGTGTGAAATTTGCAACTGAGGCATCTTTCCATGAATAAATGACGGCAAAACTCAACACAATCTTCACAGCAGTTGCTATGATACCTAAAAAATAAATCAATCCAGCATAAAATGGGTTTATAAAATCTTCAAACCTGAAATAAAAATAGTTGTGGTAAGTCAATAAGAAATGAATAAACAACACTCAGGAAAAATATTTATTACCCTCTCCTGGCATATCTCTACTATAAGGCAAATATTTCAAAAGAAAATGCTATGTAAAGACCAAGTTCCAACCTGTGTCCACACAACCTGTTTGTAGTGATACAGTATTTGAAACATACTGTAGGTCCACATACAGGAGCAAACACTGCCCATTCTGACTAGTCCTTCTCCACTCACCTCAGAGATCAGCCCTACGCATCCGATGAGTATTAACATTTTGCTGAGTGGTATGTCAAGTTATGTCACTCACCTATAATAACAAACATCTTCGTCGGCACACGTTTTAACATTCTCCCGCCTGGTGTCCTCATCTATCTAAGATAGCTGGCTAACAAACTGTGTGCCTGATACGTTAACTAGCTATTGTAGCTATCTAATGAAAAGTCTTGCCCAGAATAATTGCAACATCACTGACAAGAGCTTTGTCCCTTCTAGCCATAGCTGGATTGATTGGCTGGCTCTGACAAGGACAGTGTGCTCTGCATTTCTAAAGTTGCACATGCACTACTAGCACAATAACCATAAGAATAATGTTGTCCCGACAAATGATCTATGTACTAACAAATAGTCCCTATTTATATGCTTTTATTTTTGCCGCAGATCCACAGTAAAATGAACACAGTGAAAATACTGACGATCGTGATAGTAAAATGTGAAGTTGCAACGAACCAGACCTTTTTACAAAATAGTAGTGTGCAAACGTAATCCCTAGGATATATGGATTCCTCAATCTCATAACTATAGACCATGAAATATCACTGACTCTAATGAGTTATTGTAGATTAACTACTATAAATAGTATTGGCAAGTAAATAAGCAATTTCCTAACAAAACTGACAAAATTAAGTCTGCATAAAAAAACATATTTACTACATGGAAGATGGTTCCCTTTGGAAATTGATCATTGCATTTTTGCAAGCTCTTCACTTTTATGTGGAATTGCCTATAACAAATTTTAATCTCACCCTTTACTTTTAATAATACTATAGTACTTGGAATACTGGGTGCATGGCACGTTCGTTGTTTCACTACAGTTGTTCTAAACCGCGTTCCAAATTATTATGTAAATTGGAATTAACTGTCATAAACATTAAGTATTTTGGTTTTCAATCATACTCATGGATGGTATTGTGTCTCCGGGCTCTTTGGATCACTAAAATCAATCTCAGACACCTGTGATAATTACTTTGCCAGGTGAGCCTAATTAAAGGAAAACTACTTAAGAAGGATGTTCCACATTATTAAGCAGGCCACAGGTTTCAAGCAATATGGGAAAAAAAGAACTCTCTGCTGCGGAAAAGTGTCAAATAGTGCAAAGCCTTGGACAAGGTATGAAAACATTAGATATTTCACGAAAACTTAAGCGTGATCATTGTACTGTAAAGAGATTTGTGGCTGATTCAGAGCACAGACGGGTTCATGCAGATAAAGGCATAATGAGGAAGGTTACTGCCAGACAAATTCATCGGATTAAGAGAGCAGCTGCTAAAATGCCATTACAGAGCAGCAAACAGATATTTAAAGCTGCTGGTGCATCTGGCATCCCATGATTCTCAAGGTGTAGGATCCTCCGGTGGCCTGGAGTTGTGCATAAACCTACTATTCGGCCACCCCTAACCAATGCTCACAAGCAGAATGGTTGTAATGGGCCCAGAAATACATGAAGACTAATTATCAAACAGTCTTGTTCACTGATGAGTGCAATGCAACCCTGGATGGTCCAGATGGATGGAGTAGTGGATGGTTGGTGGATGGCCACCATGTCCCGAGGAGGTGGCGGAGTCATGTTTTGGGCTGTAATCATTGTGAGAGAGCTGGTAGGTCCCTTTAGGGTCCCTGAAGATGTGAAAATGACCTTGGCAAAGTATATAGAGTTTCTGACAGACCACTTTCTTCCATGGTACAAGAAGAACCATGCCTTCCGTAGCAAAATCATCTTCATGCAAGACAATGCACCATCTCATGCTGCAAAGAATACCTCTGTGTCATTGGTTGCTATGGGCATATAAGGAGACACTCATGGTGTGGCCCCCATCCTCCCCTGACCTCAACCCTATTGAGAACCTTTGGAGCATCTTCAAGCAAAAGATCTATGAGGGCGGGAGGCAGTTCGCATCAAAACAGTAGCTCTGGGAGGCTATTCTGACATCTTCCAAAGGAAATCAAGCAGAAACTCTCCATTAACTCACAAGTTCAATGGATGCAAGATTTGTGAAGGTGATATCAAAGAAGAGGTCCTATGTTAACATGCAACTTGCCCAGTTAAGATGTCTTTGATGGAAATAGCTTTTGATTTCATTAAATAGACCTCCTAATACTGCAAATTCAACAAGTTCTTTACAACCTATAAAATATTTCGAATCTCTGTTTTGCATAATAATTTGGAACAGTGCATTTTGAGTTTTTATTTTTGAAAAAAATACTGTTTTCATTGGGTGGTTTGTTCAATGAAATTCAACTTACACCCTAACGGTTGGTGACTTGAAAATTATACTGACTGTCATTTGCTTCGACTATATTAGGAAAATCTGTGTAAAATATAATTTGCATAATAATTTGGAACGTGGTGTAAACAGAGAGGGGGGTTGAGTTAATTTTCTAAAGTGTCCATATCAATTAAGTTTATAGGTTTGTTAGAAGTTCACTGAGATTGCTGACGTAAAGTGTCCAATGTTCAAATTGAACACTATTCACTTTTTACTAACTGGCCTTACCCGGGGCCCTGTAGCAAAAAGCACGAGACACTTTAATATACAACCCTTTTCAGCAAAACAAAATGGCTGAACCTAACAACAGAGAGAATGAAGACAAGAGCCACTGCTAACCGCCAAACTACCCACAATGCATTTTCATTGTCAGCGTTAAAGCAGTGTGCATTCATACTGTGGTGGTATTGGTTGTGGGGGAAACAATAATTCCTCACATTAGGAGTTGTTCCCACCATCAGGACTGGAACTGGAAGAAAGGCCCTTGAATCACATCTACTAGAATAATACAACGTAATGAACTGTAGAAAAATGGTAGAGAATGCCATGGGGGAACACTCCCAACACATCACAGCCTGATAAATGGACCAGCTGAAAATAACAACTTTATCTTGGGACTCCAAACCATCAAGCCTTTCCCAAAAAACATCTGGGCATTCATAAAATATTATCTGGGCTGGGTCACTAATCATTTATATAAATATAATCATTTCTGAAAAAAATATTAAGGTTTTCATTACTGAAAGCCCTTCAAGAGAACACAGACTCCACTATCATTGTGTAGCAGCAATTGGGTGAAACCAAAAATGCACCAAAAAACACTGCACATCAGTCAAGAATAGACTACCTTGAAACCACTTTAATGCTACCATCTCCAACCTCCATCCCATTACCCATAACATAGCATTATCTTGCTGGTATTCATGCAAGTCTGTTAGCTGGACTCCTTGTGGACAGAAGCATTGAGCACGAATCAATCTTTTTTTACTCTCACTCTTCCACAATTCGCACCACTAAAAATACAGACGTCAGTGGAGGCCGGTAAACACTAATTGAGGAAGTGACCTGGAGTAAATGGAATGTGGTTAAAGAGATGTGCAATTCCATTCCATTTACTCATGTCCAGACATTAATATGAGCCCTTCCTCCTCAATTAAGGTTCACCGGCCTCCACTGACACACTACTTGGCAGGATGTGTTGGTGGTCGTTGCTGGATGGTCTGCCATCTGCTCTTCAGGGAACCTTCAATTATCAAATTATAAACCATCCCCCAAGTTTGCCGTAAATACCCTGAAATTCTTATCTGTTACTCAACCTCACATTCAGCCATTGAACAGCCAGGCTGCAGTAGAAAAACATTGCAACAACAGATAAAGGTCAAGGAGAACACACATCTACATTCAATACTCAATTCTATAGTAAATTTGCATGTGGTTTAGTACCTTTGCAGTGGTTTGACATTGGAACAAGGACATGGAGGTTTCTTCTCTCCAGGCAGTGAGGGCAAGACCCCAATATGCACGGCAATAAATCACAAGTAACAAATTGACCAGTATTAGATTGATTTTGTCTAATTCCAACCAAAGCACTTTGTCAGGAACTTTACATAACGCTCCCTTGGACGTTCCATGATTAAACCACATGCATTTGCATTGTGGAGTGACTGTGAGGGAAAAGGTTGGTGTGAAATTATGAATGGTTAATTTCAAATTAATTAATTGTCATGATTCGTCCGGTTTGCTCAAATGGGAAAGGCAATTAATCTGTGGAATAAAGGGGCATCCTGCTCTGCACACACATTAGTCTTTATTAAACGTGGGACAGGGGAGATGATTGGGGCTACGACATCTTCGTCAGGAATCATTTTACGGACAAGGCATTTAGAAACACACGCTTTCAAAACATTTCTGCTTGGAAGAACATGTCACATTCCCCTAAACATTACAGCTAATTGAATGAATACAACAAGAGAAATTAAACATGCAAGCAGGATTAGTTCAGAGTGTTCAAAACACCAACACACAGACGTGGAGTTAGTTATGCTGCTAATGAAGCATTTACATTTGCTAGATTCAGCAGACGTTATCTAGAGTGACTCACAGGAGCAATTAATATTGAGTGCATTGCCAACTCTGCAGTTAGAAGCAGTACTATTTCGCTTATAGCCGTGACTCTGCATGTATTGCAATATTGATAGTGTGTGTAAAACACCCAAAACAACACACTACTTTGATATACTGCATGTACTGTAGTTTAATAATGCAAATATACCACAATTGTTAATAGTAATTTAGCAAAAAATCTGAAACTGTTTTTTCCACTAGATAGGCTCTAGATAGCTGATTACATTTATCATCATTTTGGCTCTGTACACCACAACAATGGATCTGAAAGTAAACAATAAATTAGTGCTTTTAAGTGTAGAATTTCATCTTTAATTTAAAAGACTTTCGTATGAACCGTGTAATAATTACAACAATTGATATATACTGCTCTCCAGTTTTAGGGGCTCAAAAGTAAAATAAACATAATTATTTAATGAAATTGTGAGTTTTAATACTTGGTTGCAAATCCTTTGCAGTCAGTGACTGCCTGAAATCTGGAACCCATAGACTTCGCCAGCTGCTGGGTTTCCTCCCTGGTGATGCTCTGCCACTTTGATACTCCAGCTGTCTTCAGTTCCTGCTTGTTCTTGGGGCGTTTATTCCTTCAACAACTAAAATGAATGCGTAACTGAATTCAGGTCAGAGGATTTACTTGGCCATTGCAGAACACGCCACTTCTTTGCCTTAAATGTCTTTGTTTGCTTCTGCAGTAAGCTTCAGGTCATTGTCCATCTGCACTGTCGTTCAATTAATTTTGAGGCATTTGTCTGAATCTGTTGTATGCTTCGGAACATGAGCAGTTCCAAGTTGATCTTCATCTCATCTGTCCATATGATGTTGTTCCAGAAAGGTTTTTCATTTTTTAAGGTTTTTGGTCATCCTGTTTTTAAGGGTTACCAATAGTTTGCATATTGTTGAAAAACCTCTGCATTTACTCTAGTGAAGTTTTATTTGCGCCCCACTCCATTTTTCTTCCCTCCCAAATAGTCTTATCCTATTTTAACTACTCCTGCCTTGTCAGCAGCTCTGCAGCTTCTTGGACAGAGGTGGGCTGGTGAGGGGTGCTCACATGGTTCATCCAACCATGTCACTGAGCCAGACGATTATTTTCACACAGTTCATTTAACAGACACTTTTAGTCAGATCATACACAGGATGATTAGTTTCTCAAACTTTAATTCTGAATTTACAGACGCCAGATCAGCACAGTCAATGGGAGAGCAACGTGGCAAGGTAAATAATCTGACTTACCTATCCCAAATCTCAGGCAGTGTTAGCCAATTTGCGCTGGCTTATGTGCTGGGGTTCAGGAACAACTCATAGAAGCCATAGTCAGGCTCGAAGCACTGACTATCATGACGTAGCTTGTCCTGCAAGGAAGCAACTTAGCCCACTACGCCATGTGGACCCCGGAATAGAATTGTTTTGATAGTGTTAAAAATATATTATGTCCAATGAAAGCAAACAGAGTAAAAAGCTGCCTGAATGATGCATGAATGCTAATCAATAAAACCGGCTGTCAATTTCACTGCTTTTTGTTTTGTAAGGAATTCCAAGATGCACTCTGATAATGTTTCATGGTCCATATTAAGAAAGTGGAATTTGAAAAATGGATTAAAGAGAGATGGCTCTGAGAGAGGCCGATGGACAGGACAATATATTCATGGATACATGATCATCTGCAGAGTCTGGTCCCACAACCATGTTGTACTAATGCCCTTTTTTTAAATTAATTAGCTTCCAAATACAGGGAAGGCAATATGGCCAAGGGAGGATCTGTCTGAGGTGGTATATTATTTCCCAGACCCTTGGCTGCACACCAAAGACTGCAGAAAGCCCCAGAAATGAATTCCTCTTGTAAAAATATTCAAGTGCTTATGTGAATTTTATCTTCTGCTTGGGAATGTTTCTTAGATTTCTGAAGATTTCAGTAGACAATGGGGTTGGTGATGGTATGAAAGGCTCTCCAATTTTAGCCAATAAATCTGGTTGGTGCAGGTGCAGATTGACCATGAGCCACAACATACTGCAAAAGCAATCCAAGACTTTAAGGCAAAGAATTACAGTAGAATGTTCTGCAACGGCAAAGTCAATTCAGTTCCTGAAAGCACACTGAAGGCAAAATGCCCCATGAACAAGCAGGAACTGAAGACACTGTCATACCCAGTAACCAGTGTACATATGCACAACCCTCCCTCCCTCTCTCAGCCTAGACTAACGTCTAACTTGATAATTGAACAATGGCTGTAACCCTATTATATCAAATGTCTAATATTGACTATTGAGTTGTGTCTATTCTACTGTCTATTTTATTCCCTTATAATGCCCATATTTAATGCTGTCTTTTTTTACTTTTTAGAGCATCTTACCATGCATACTGAATCACAGGGTCAGTCCCTGCCTTGTCACTGCAGGCATCTCATGCTTATACATCCCTTAGTACATATATGTGGATTTTCTTCAGTATTTTTTCTTTCATTGTCCATATTATTCATATGGATGTTATTTTATCATCCTTTTTAGTATGTATGTTATGTGTGATGAATTGAAGGGACCTTGAATTTCCCCTTGGGATCAATAAAGTGTCTCTATCTAAGACAGGTGCAGTAAAGGTATGGCAGAGCATCACCATGGAAGAGACCCAGCATGTGGTGAAGACTATGGGTTCCAGACTTCAGGCAGGTTTTTTGTGTGTTTATTTTACCTTTATTTTCCTAGGCAAGTTGACTGAGAACATACTCTCGTTTACAGGAAAAGCATAGGAAGTACAGTCGTAGGGGGGAACAGAGGGGATGAATGAAGCAATTGAAACCTGGCCTCAGGTAAACAGTACAGATGCATTACCACCAATACCAATGGAAAAGTACTATTTCTACCCACAAGCCTGCTGAATAGCTAAGCTGGTATTCAGATCAGGAAATAACTGATGGTTTGAATCCTGAATACTGTGGATATATGTAATGTATGTAAGCAATAAGGCACAAGGAGTGGTGGTATATGCCCAATATACCACGGCAAAGAGCTGTTCTTAGGCACAATGCATGACGAAGTGCCTGGACACAGCGCTTAGCTGTTTTTACCTGGTCAATAGGGTCTTACTGAGGAACTTCACAAAAGTTGTGAACTCAGCTCAAGTAATCTATTACAGTGGTTCCCAAACCTCTCCTCGTGGACCCCCAGACAGGCCATGTTTTTGTTTTAACCCTGAAAAGGCACACCTGATTCAATTAGTCAAAGGTGTAATGTGTAGTTGACTAATTGGACCAGTTGTGTCATTTCAGGGTGAAAATAAAAACATGGCCTGTCTGGGGGTCCCTGAGGAGAGGTTTGGGAACCACTGATCTATTACACTAACTTGCGGCATCTCTGCTTGAGAACACGTCAGGTTTCAAGGTAACTACTGCAAGCTGATGATTCACTTAGATTGTGCATATAATATAACAATATTATATACATCCAGACTGAAATGGGGGCCTGAAAAATTGTTATGCAATAATGAAAATCTTTAATGTAGAAGTAAAAAAATAAAAACATTAAAAAAGAGTACAATTAGTGGCCACCAGGTGTCATTGGTGAGCACAGCAATTCTTCAAAACGTGTTGGTCTCACAGGCACAATTATTATGATGTTATTCACGTGATGAAGACCAAATTTAATTAGGGAGGGAATGGATTTTAACACAAGGAAACAGAGGGAAATGGGGGAGGGTAATGCCTTTTAAATTTTAGTCTTGGGGAAAGATGTACAGTACCGAAAGATGTATGATGGGACAATAACAAATGTCTGGGACAGCTCAAAACAGACTTTGGGACGTTTACGGCACAATAGTGAGTAAAATATAAAATGCTTAAAACACCAGTTACATACATGTTTAAACACAAAACCAATGAATCAATAAACTTGTCACATTACAAGTGCAGGAATGTTTCCGCTTCTGCACATCGGGAAAACAAAATTGACATTGCGACTCATTGGGAGAATAGCATTCTCAGATGCGAACAGTGTAATAGGACAGCGATTCATATTTAGCCTAATGGTAAAAAAGGAATGATCTGAAGCCAGAGGTCACGTTAAAGCAGGATTCTGCGTTTTTTAAGCAGACAAATATATGAAAACGCAGAAAAAAATATTGACTTGCTTTCAGAAAACGTAGGTGTATTTGCCATGAGATTCCATTTAAATTTGCCATTTCTAACTTTTGTTGTTCACAGGGTAAACCAAAAGGTCTGATCCTGCAAATCAAACATGCTCTCCCCTCTTCAATTCTGTGCAGGGTGTGTTGTGTGAATGTAGCAGAAAAGTTACTGATATCTCTCATTCTCATGTCTATCAGTGGGGAATACTGATACTGGCTAATTCATCTGTCATTAAAGACACACGTTGGTTGAACGCGCAACTATGATTTTAAATCTACGGTATGTTGTTGAATCTGTTTAAGATCCATCTATGTAGTTACGAGTTGAATGCTTATTATTACTAATCCAAAGTTTTCCTACTGGCAGATTTATTAGACGATCACATGAAAAATATAGGAGTGAATGCTACTTGCCCAAATGATGTGGCCTAGATCTGAAAAAATAAATGTTTTGTTTCCAGCTTAAAAGTCAAACAGAGAGGGTTGGATGAGTGAACTAAAGTATTCAGCTGTAGTGCATAACGCAACATTGTCAGTTAATATGATTTATAAAAATAAGTTGTGAATCTGTACTTTGAGCAGACATTATCATTTTAAACTATAAACAAATGCAAGTGTTGGTTCAACAATGCACAGAATGAGGCTTTACAAGTAACACCGGCATCTCCAGTTTGATTATTATTTACTATGATAAACTGACATTTTATGGATAAAAGTATGACAAAATTAGAAGAAAAATACATCATAATTAGTAATTACTCAATGAATAATGACAGATTTTTTTTGAACGCTTATTTTTAATCTACACTGCTGATCAAGTAAAATCACTACATTATCCTTCAGATTTTATTACTGTATCTTGTTATTTATAAATACAACTTTTCAGAGCATTCTAAAATGCATATTTCCTGCATTCTAGAGCAGCGCGTAAACCCAGTATCATTTATTAAATTAGAATGCAGGTAAAATCTTTAAAACACAGATTTTTGGAGAGTCTATTGTGACATCTGGAAGTTGCAAAGATATGATTGGAACTTACTGCATTTGGACATTAGTAGGCTACAGCTTTTTTGAAAACCGAAAACCAAAGGTATGCAGGGTTAATGCAGGTTTGAATGGCATGTCAGGAAGAAAATAATTCACTATGGCTGAATCCCAATATGCATACTACATACTACATACTAAAAGTACGTACTACGCAGGTGGTGGTAAAGTACGTACTATTAAGTATATAGTAAGCGAGTATGCTAGCATGGGGGATATACTAACGCGTCATAACGTTGCATCTAAAATTAGACCACTTCCACAAGTGATGAAGCCCGCGAAGCTTGAACATTAAACAT
>JACXGM010000457.1:0-22139 GCA_016801145.1 Umbra pygmaea | reverse complement strand
AACCATTATTAAAAGTCATTATTGGACTGTATAGCCTCAAGCAGAGGTAGGCTGATTCAATTGGACTGTTACCTTCTCAAGCTTGATTTTCACAGAATTGCCATCTGTTAATTCAAATCAAATGTAAACTCCCTCAAGGGCTGCTAATATGCTGCGGCTTGGTCATTTTCTCAGTCTTGCAAATTATTATTCTTAATAAAGAGCAGAAGTGGAAAACTGAAAAAATGAATTCAAACACAGAAAAATCAATATATCTTTCAAACAATATCACCTTAAAATTACTACATCTAAATATTCAAGGATATCAAGCACCTTTAGGAAGCCTTAGGAAGGCATTACTGAACAAAGACCATGCCAGTTTGTAGCAGTCTAAGCTCCTGAGTCTGGACCACAGATACCCCCCGGAAATGGACTTCAAGCCCTGGCTTGGCTAATGTCTGTTGCCTTCTTGTCCAACACTCCCTACATACCTATCTCCCTAGCCTCTCCTTCCTTCATTTTCTGTCATTACAAACAAAAATATATTCATTTATTTGTAAATGCATTTCAACTATTAATAACACTGAATCATATCAGTTCTGTTATGTATGACAAATATGTAAGCTTTAGCACGTACACCAGAGTTTTTCAATTATTTATGTTTATGGACCACAACTGTGGCTACGCCTCATGTGGGATGCACATACAGAGGCATCTACTAATATTGCCAACCTTGGTGAAAATAAAAGAAAATGTCTTCGCTTATCCTCTTTGTCTTTCATTAAAAATATTCATATAAATCTAACCTTTAATTGAAGTGAAATTCTTATTAGTAAAATCTATCTGAAGGAATCCTTATTGTGCTACTTGGAATATCACTGTTAACCAGTGCCGCGAAACAGCCCTCGTTTCTCTGAAAGAACGCTCATTTTAAAGATGTTTTAGCTCATTTCTAACTATTGTTTCAAGGCTCTTTTCACAAGTTACTTCCTAGGGGGTCTGGCGCCATGTTCGCTTTGAATCCTGGACCTTGTGGCATTTAAGGAAGACTAAAACAGGGGAAGCATTTTCCAGCGCGAAACTCAAACTCACTATTTTTGGAATGTGTCTTCACAATTTCATTTTGACACAAACTGCCATTGCTAACATTAATATATTAATAATTCCCATTTAAGAAATTGTCTATAGCAATAAGGCAATCAAAATAGCAAATTCAATTGCTTCAAAAAATCTAAAACAAAGCAAATCAGTAAAGAAAAACAAGCAATTACTGTAGAAAACGTATTTAAATGCACAATTAGTGACTAATAATTTGCCTTGTCAGACGTGGCCCACTTCAATGTATTCAAGAGTGTATGTAAAAGAACATATATAAAAGCACACTCCCATTTCACGGCCAATTTTCAAAAGCTTCCATTCTAGTTGCATTCTCCAAAAATGGTGGTGCCACCTAGAGATACTATCATGCACATCTACATCTAAACGCTATACTATTTTCAGCTTTCCCAATCTCCCCCTCTCGCTACACTGGCAATCCTGTAGTACAGTCCACACTAAAGATCTGATCCCAGTTCCAACGCCATTTTAAATTATCCTCTCATCCGCTATGGGACCTATTGACACAAACCACATATGACCCCCTCCATTATTGAAAATGCCTTCTTTCTCTGGGCGGGGAATGGTATTAAGATATTCCATGACCTTCATGACTGGTGTTCTCTAGCTTCCCCAATCTGGCCTCTAAACTCTCTTCACCTCCATCTTTTTCCTCTACCTCTAGATAAGACATTCGGTTTCCTCCCAATTTTCTGGATTTCCCGATTTACCTGCAAACCAGGCCTGGGACGCTCTATTGTCTCTTATGCCCAGACAGAAAGCATTAATCTCTCAGGGCTATTCAAGTATTATACGTTTCGACAAACACTCCACAAACAAAACTAAATCTGCCTGGGAGCAGAAAATGGGTGTTGTACTCATGAAGGAGTGGTGGGGTGAGGTGGTAAGGCAGAGTTAGCGCAACCACATCATGTGACCATCTCTGACTTTTACAGTTTAAGGTGAATTAGAGTTCACTTCTCCAAGTCCAGTTGGAAATTAAACCCTAAGACGGTAGTAAGGTCTTCTTTACTGATGAGTCCAATTTTTATCTTTACCCAACACCTGGTAATCTAATGGTTAGATGGAGACTTGTAGCATCCTACAAGCCACAGTGTCTCACACCCACTGTAAAATTTGGTGAAGGATTAATGTTGAATCAGGAAAACCATATATCCTTTTGCTCTGACAATGTTCTCAAATGCTTAGGATTGTTTTATTCCAACCTGCTCCATGTACATTCACAAAATGTAAAAATGTGAATTTCCCCTTTATTTTTACAAAAAGCCTATTTTTCCTAATCTATTCACAATTTGTCTACGTTGTTAGGTGGGGATCTGGCATGCTCTAGGCCGTTAGTCAATAAAATTATTGAAATTACTCAAAATATTTGTTATTTGTATTGAACGACTCGAAAGGATCTGAGTGAGTAAAGTATCAAACTTCCCATTGCTAGCATAGATGTATGTATGGAGTTTGTTTGTGTGCGTGTGGTATGGCTTGACCGTGCTCTAAAAGAATAAGACAGCCAGCAGCTATGACCATTCATTTGCAAAAATTACAACATTTTAGGGCTAAAAAAAGGACGATGTAAGTCTGCGCTCTAGAGATAGTCTTCTTTAAGAAAATATATTTGTTACTGGTGCGTCAGTATCAAAATGAGCTATGAGAAGAGTAGGAGACACGCACACAGATGAAAAAAGGACAAAGTCCAACAATGGAGGCATTTAAATAATCACCATCTATTTATTAATATGCCCAAAGATAAAGTGCAAAGTGCAATTAATCTGCAAATAAACTGGCTGAAACGTATTAATACAAACTTTTCGGCCAGTCAAGTCATCGTCAGTGCAAAGGAGCAAACACACACAGCTGTCACATATAAAAGGCCCAATTACAGGTCACATGATCAAGAGGACATCATACTGTTTTAGCAACATAGAAGATACGAGATGGATCACATACTTAGGATGGATTTGAGCAATAAATCATTGAATATTATATGAATTAAATATGAATAGGTTTACATACCTATACATACAATAACATACAATAACAAATGCAGGAACAGGATAGCAGAATATAGGGCTACAACAGCCTCCTAGAGACAATTCAGATAACAACATGTGTAGATCATAGAAAACAGTTTTGGGCTAGAAAACATTTAAGGGCTAAAATAATGATCTGGTCAGACAACCAATGGCATTGTGGAATGGCAAGGTGTGGTGCAATTGGCTACCAAATCCTGCTTTCTGAACCGTCAGGTAGCTGGTCCCAGATACATCACAAATGTATGTAAAAGGAGGTATTAGAAGATTATGGACAGCCCTCTGTAATTTGTTTCTTTTTAACCTCATTCCCATCCAGCTCTGGTCGATCGTTAATCTCACAAACACCAGATTAAGTGTGGCATTGAGAACGCCTCAGATTAATATGTATACTTTTCTGCTTAAGCTCTCAACACAGCAGAACAATCATTCAGAGTTCGAGATTTAATATGTGAGACACAGTCAGAGACTTGCAAACACATACAGAGGACGTGTGTGTTCTCCGTTTGTCTTGCTTCAAATGCTGTGATGCTTAGTGTCTGTCATCAATGGCTCTCCTAGCAATATCCAGACCTCCAAACAAACACATGACTCTAAAGAATGAAACTCTACACATTAAGATAAACTGTTAGAATTCTGTTCAGTCAGCAGGAATCCGCAAAACTTTGTCCTATTGGAAAGCAACTTTATTTTATATTTGTCGACATATTATGCTTTTTACATTACTCATATTTTAGGTTTGGTAAATGTATACTCAACAATGGCCCATCTTGCAAATTTCACATGTATCTGGTTTGGGACATTATGCTTTAAATAGAATAGATTGTGTGGAAGCAGGGTAGGATCCCAATAATTAAAAAAGTCTGTGGGAGGCATGGATTACTAAACATATTAAGTAGCTCAGCCAGGTCCCCAGGCCTGAATAGAAGGGTGTTATTGGATTGTCTTCATTTGGAAAATAGCTGTTATTACCAGGGACCTGATAAGAAGGACTGCCCATGCATTCTCTATGAGGTGGGGGAATCGGACGTCCATCAGTCAATACTTGCTTTTTGGTTTCCATAGCACCTGCTGGGTAAGGTCTAAGCCCTGTTTGCTCACATGAAGCTAGATCATATGCAGTAGTCATGCCCTTCTCAAAAGCAATCAGTAGTCACCATTCCAAAGTTTCACAGAAAAATAAAATGAACATGGATGTGCCCACTGCTAATTAGGGGTGTGAACGTTCAAACGTTTTCATATCCTCAACATTAAGAACAATTCCTTAAACAATGCAATTTTTTTCACTAAATTTAAATAATAATAAAAGTAATCACCAACTAATGTGTAACGATGATCATAAAAAGATCCACTATCTAATGCAACAGAGCTGTAAAGTTGAGAGGCAAATATTTTGGAAACTACATTATCGTAACTACTTCAGACTAATCCAGACATTAACAGAACCAGGCCACCAAGTGTGTACGGTGTGATTGTGACGATGTAAACCGGAGATAGCACGCCAGGTATGAACGTATTGTTAGTTGTCTCTTGTAAATGTAAAGGCTATTGTTGACTATTGGAGAATACAATATTATAAACCTGCTCATTTTTGGCTCTTCAATAATAAAAATTTTACCTGTTTGATGCTGTTGCCTGTCCTTTTCATGTACTGTAGGTTTGATCATTTCTAATTTCATCTACCACCAATCCCAGACAGGGAAGCAGTACAACCTATGCCAACGCAGGTTATTGACTACACTCCCATCCTTAGGTTACCATAAGTATTGGAGCATTTCAATACTATGCTATTTTTTCCAAATTGTGTATTTCCAAAAGTGATGTTAGTGTTAGTTTGTAAAGCAGTGTTGAAACAGCCTGAAATATAAGTCTATGGAGTTTCATTCCTATCTTTATTCAAGAGCACATTCTTTCAATTTGAGAGCATTTCTAATTAATATTATGTTCAAATTTTGTAATAATTTCCCTCAAAACCTTGCAAATAATAGCCACTGCTCATGCTTGGATTTGCTGTGCTTCTGCTCAAACTTTATGCTTGGACTCAATTGTTCTCCTCTCACTCAGGTCGCTTCTGTGCGCTTGCAAATCTTCTCCTCAGATTTCTCCTGCGCTCTCAGAATTTTTGTGATGTCAACATTCACCGACCAATAGAATTCCAGGTGTAGGGTTGACCAATGAAATGAAATGACCACTCTCGCTCTCTGCAAGTGTACTCCAAGCAAAAATGAGAACAAGCATTGGGGAAGTTTTTACACGCACACTCACACAGTCATGTACTTCTAACACAAATCTACACACAGGTGGAACACTAAAGGTCATGAAGATTTCATGAGTTAGAGTTGTGGTTCTATTGCACTTGTGGAGCTATCGATATAGTTAGATTAAGCTTATAATCTTGTCAGGTGGGCCAAGAGGCCAGACAGAAGTATAAACTTGCACAACGTCTATCAAAGCACACATGGCAACAAACCAATGTTCTTTCAGTGTGCAATCCTATCCCAATACAATTCCTTCCACAATAAAATAACCTAATGCAGCATATTCATACAGCACTCAATAATAAAAAATTTCAAACAACAATCATAATGATGATGACTATAACAGACAGTGTGATTGAGTCTTGAGGTAACGTGATAACCATTAAGTAATTCTGCAGTTAGGGAATAACCATCTTTCCCACTATGAAGATTCAGTTTCAGAGGTTTTAATATAATGCCAGCTTTGTTTCTCTACATATATGCAGTACAATAACAGACAAGTGGACAGAACAGCTGGTGAGGCAATGGAAAATGGTACCAGAATATCAACGCACACAACAATAGACCGAATGACAGTTTCAACACATGTACATCAGTCTATATAACTCACATAGCAATTGAGTTGCAATTGTTGGGACAAAATTAGAACTTTGGAAAGCTGATTTATTTACATTAAAGTACATGAGGTGAGTCTAATGACGCCTGACATGCAGTAACATTACAGTGGCAGCTTCTGGTGTGCACAGCTGATTGAAAAAAGCATGGCAGAGAATATAACTAAAAAATAATAACTGAGCTAGCTGTTTAAGTCAGACAATGTACGTTCATCTATTCTAGCTTAGCAACTAGCCTAGCTCAGTAGCAAACATGTTTTGGTTAAAATTTGTTTGCGAAGTGCAGGTTGTTTAGCTTTCCAGTTGCAAGATATTGTTTCAATTTTGCCAGTCTTTGTTTATCCAGAGGTGTTCATCTTTAAACAAACCAACAGTTCATCAAATGGTGCTGATAGCCGTGCAGCAGTTGAATGCAATCTTGTGGTTTCAGACTGCATTGAGTGGCTACCACACACCCACAGAGAGCACAAAATACTGTCCACACCGTGCCATTCCAACATGCCATTGGTTGTCTGACCAATGCTTACCTCATAAAATGCCCTTAAGTGTTATGTAATTGTTATCGTAGCCTACATGGGATGTGCAGGTGAATACTTTTTAAATTCGTAGGGGTTATATCTCTTATTGCATCCCCAATCCCCTTCTTTCTACAAAAACAAAACAGGGAATGTGGTGCGCTGTGTGCACAACATTGCTGTTGATTGAGAGCGAGGCATTACTTCAGTATCAGATAGGACCAATACCTATATAAAATGATAGACAACAAAAAAAAGTCAATTCTAAGACCTAGCTTGTAGAATGGTACGTTAGTACTACTTTTATTTAACTAAGCATTAAAGTCCCTATCAAATGCCCTGGTTCAGTGCCACAGTTGTTGTAGTTGTCTAAGCTCCTTACTCCAAAGCTCGCATGTCCCCTGGTGACAGGGGGTTCGAACATTGACTCGGCCGACTGTCTGTGCCCTTCCTCTCTGTCTCCCCCTACTGGTCACCCTGGTTTCTGCTTCCTCACGCCTGGTCAAAAAAACTAAATAAAAACATACCATGAAATAAATCTTTAAAAAATGGATAAAAAGTTGTGGTACTAAAAAAATCATTACATTTGCAGAATTAACCAACAACTTCCATACTGAGTAAATATTACAGCTCCCCCTGATTTAATATTTGTAGATCTCTACCTCCATTCCTTACCCTGCATTTGCCTATTATTCAAGTAGCCTCCCTTATGCATTTGGATCCCCATTCACTTAATTTGACATAATAAATATAAAATATATAGACAAAATATCTTACAAGCTGTCCATGCTCCATTGTAGTTATCATGAGCTTCAATTCTGCATCTTTTCACTAATATATATATATAGTATATAAATATATACATATACTACTCATCCTCTTCATGGTTGGTCCAGACCACCATTCTTTCAGGTCTGGACAGATTACATCTCAATGTGAGAGACACGGTTGCAGTTATTGTCTCGAGCACAGCCATAACCTAAAGCTCCACTGGCACTACCCTTATCAGTGTACGCTCTGGCACCAATCCAACCCCATCTAAGAGAAGTGCAGTTCAAATAAGCTTCTAGTTATCATGTCTGAATGAGGCAGCAGGGTAATAAAAGCAGTGGAATATAGTACAACATTAACAGCTGAGGCAAGCAAGTGCCAACCATATACAGTTAGCATCCTCTTAGCCAGGTGGTTGTGCCCCTGTCCATTCACTACTTTATTCCTTCACAACATGTTTTCGCTAAATGTTATTTCAGTCCACTCTCCTCTAGGTTCCACCGATGAGGCACTGGCATTTCCTGAACTCTAATTCTGGGTGCTGATTGGGAGGAACAGCAAGTAGAAGTCAGCATGCCTCAACTAACCATTCTCTTCCCCTTTACCCAACACAGGCTCAGAGCAGAGGTGCTGTAGTAAAAAAGGGACTGATGAATCTTTTGTAACACCCAAAAAATCAGTGTCTCACTAGGCCTAATATCCTTCTAACGTCCCCATTCTGATGAACTTCCACTGGCCCACAATCACCATGCAGGGCAAGCCAGCCAACAGCAGGTCCCTCACACTGCAGCAATCAATGAGCAGTTTGGCTGAGAGGAAATTAATGGATGATCGCTTGGCAGAAGACTTATGATTATAAAAAAGCACTTACAGTACCGGTGTTGTCTCTAAACTAGCATATAGCAAAATGAATTAGCCCAAAGTATTGTCTTATACTATATACCATTTTTTTAATACTGATTCTCGTTTACAACAGCGACATGGCCATTATAAAGCAATGTAGTGCAAAAAGAAAAAACGAGTTATACATGGAAAACAAAAAATACAGTTAAAGAAAAAATAGAAAAATCGATATACAGTGTGGGCAAAGTGGTTTATTATGGAGGTAGGACAATAAATAAGCCATAGTGACAGAATTGTAGCAGTAAACACTGGACTGATAACTGTGCAAATGATGATGTACAAATCGCCAATGGGGCAGGGCAGAGATACTGCGGTGTAAATAAGCAAATATCAGTATGCAGATGAGATAGTAGGGGTGTGCTATTTAAGTGTGCAACGGACAGTGAGCAGCTCTGACAGCTAATGTTTTAAGTTAGTGAGGGAAATGGGAGTTTCCATCTTCAAGGAATTTTTGGAGTTCCAGTCATTGGGTGCAGAGAACTGGTGGCAAAAATTTTTTTTGGTTTTATGGGTGACCAGTGAAATGTACCTGCTGGAGCGCATGAGGAAAGGAGGCCTAATTGTGGAACTGGAAAATGATACTGGATTTTCTTTTAGATTGGATGTGATTGATGTGCGTTTGAAAGGAGAGTGAACAGTCGAGCCAGATGCCAAGATATTTGTAGGTGTCGACATACTCTAGTTCCGAACTGTCTAGTGTGGTGATGCTAGTCGGATGGCCAAATGCAGGCAACGTTCAATTAAAAAGCATGCATTTGTTTTTACTGGAATTTAGGAGCCGTTGGATGTCATTGAAGCTCTTTTGGAGATTAGTTCAGTGAAGAGCCAGATGTATACAGAATGGTGTCATCTGAATAGAGGTGGATGAGAAAGTCACCCGAGCAAGAGCAACATCATTGACATACAGAAAAGTGTTGACCCAAGAATCAAACCCTGTGGCACACTCAGAGACAGCCAGAGGTTCAGACAGCAGGCCCTCTGATTTCAACACTGAACCCGATCTGAGACATAGTAGGTCAACAAGTCAAGGGAGTCCTCAGAGAAGCCAAGGTTATTGAGTCTGACAATTAGAATTTTGTGGTTAATAGTATAAAATGCCTAAGATAAATCAATGAAGATGGCTGCACAGTAGTGTTACATCAATGGCAGTTATGATATAATTTAAGACCTTCGGTGTGGCTGAGGTACACCCATGGCCGGCTTGGAAGCCTGATTGCATGACAGAGAGAGATGGGAGTTATAATGGTTGACTGATATTTTACCTGAATTTCTAGCAGTTTTGATAGGCAGGGCTCGATGGATACATGTCTGTAACCATTTGTGTCTAGTGTCACCCTCTTTGAAAAGCGGATGACAGCAGCTGCTTTCAAATCTTTGTGAAATGATCTAGCCCAGCTGACATCTATACATTAAAATGAAAGGTTCATGACCTAGTCACTAAGCTGTATTCTTGATATTAATGCCATAGAAAACAACAGAACATGGGATGGGAATGTTGTTGGACCTAATTTGGGCTCAAACAAACACACCAGCCCCCTAAACACCTGAAAATCATTGTGCCGGTCATGTTTCTAACACGAAAGTTACTAAATACACCTTCTCAGCGCGTTCGCCAATTTTTTTTTTAAATCTCTAGATGCGTTTGTTTGACTTCCTGATATTTTTATCCAGTTTTATTTTCCAATTGACTTGTTTGAAAGATCAACTCGTAAAAAACATACATTTTGTATTTTTAAAAAAATGCTGCAGTAACGTAAACATATCCTTTAAGCTATAGTAGTAATTGGACTTACAATGTGAGGGGCGTGGCTTTTCAAAGTTTGCATTTTGAAGCCTTAATTACAGCGCCACCATGTGGCCGATTGGGTTCATATTTTAATGGAAGCACATGCACACCATTTCCAGTTATTCCCCCAAGTTTCATGTTTCTAGCTCATTCCAGCTCAAGGCCTGCCCAGAGATTATTGGG
This sequence comes from Umbra pygmaea, assembly GCA_016801145.1. Classification (NCBI taxonomy): domain Eukaryota; kingdom Metazoa; phylum Chordata; class Actinopteri; order Esociformes; family Umbridae; genus Umbra; species Umbra pygmaea. The sequence goes on along the minus strand of JACXGM010000457.1, from coordinate 11,987 downwards.
AGTGCATACAGGCACGTGGGTCCATACACATTACTGAGTCACATTATGAGTTGCCGTGATGAAATTGGTTAAATTCTTTCGGTGTAAGTTTGACTCCAGCTCTCAATCAATTGGTAAATTTGGTTTCCATTGACCGTTGTTACATCATTTTGTTCTCAACAACTTACACAACATACAGTCGTGGTCAAATGGTCTGAGAATGCAACATGTATTGGTTTCCAAAAAGTTTGCTGCTTCAGTGTTCTTAGATCTTTTTGTCAGTAATTACTATGGTATACTGAAGTATATTTACAAGCATTACATAAGTGTCAAAGGCTTTTATTGACAATTACATTAAGTTTATGCAAAGAGTCATTATTTGCAGTGTTGACCCTTCTATTTTAAGACCTCTGCAATTCGCACTGGCATGCTGTCAAATAACTTCTGGGCCACATCCTGATTGATAGCAGCCCATTCGTGCATGATCAGTGCTTGGGGATTCTCAGAATTTGTGGGTTTTTGTTTGTCCATCTGCCTCTTGAGGATCGACCACAAGACCTCAATGGGATTAAGTTCTGGGTAGTTTTCTGGTCATGGACACAACGTTTTGATGTTTTGTTCCCAGAGCCACTTATTTTTAACTTTTGCATTATGGCAAGTTGCTCCATCATGGTAGAAAAGGCATTGGTCACCAAACTGTTCTTGGATGGTTGGGAGAAGTTGCTCTCGGGGGATGTGTTGGTACCATTCTTTATTCATGGCTGTGTTCTTTGGCAAAATTGTGAGTGAGCCCACTCCCTTGGCTGAGGGACATAAATGGTCTGCTGGATGCTTTACTGTTGGCATGATACAGGACGGATGGTAGCGCTCACCTTGTCTTCTCCGGTCAAAGTGTTTTTCCGGATGACCCAAACTCATTAGTGAAAATGACTTTACCCCAGTCAAATTGCAGAGGGGATAAAAGAATTAGAGTGCCGATTCATTTTAAAAGCCGCTAAAATATAAGGATGTCTTGATGGCGACCATGATCTGGGGAAGACAGAATGCTCATAGCTTTCCGCAAGATTTGTTGGTTACAGAGATAATTCAAATCTTTGTTTCACACTAATAATTTTAGCGCAGACTTTAACAACTCTTTTAGGAGACGATCCTTGCTGGACTTTCTTGGGCACCCTGATGCCTTCTTCACAACAATTGAACCTCTCTCCTTGAAGTTCTTGATGATCCTTGCCTGTGAAGCCCTTTTCGTGCAAAGCAATAATGACAGCATGTGTTTCCTGGCATGTAACCATGGTTGACAGAGGAAGAACAATGATTTCAAGCACCACCCTCCTTTTAAAGCTTCCAGGTCTTTTATTCCAACTCAATCAGCATGACAGAGTGATCTCCAGCCTTGTCCTCGTCAACACTCTCACCTGTGTTAACGAGACAATCGCTGACATGATGGCAGCTGGTCCTTTTGTGGCAGGGCTGAAATGCAGTGGAAATGTTTTTTTTAGATCAAGTAAATTTTCATGGCAGAGGGACTTTGCAATTCATCTGACCACTCTATGACATTCTGGAGTATATTTCAAATTGCAATCATCAACACTGAGGCGGCAGTGTGAAAATCAGTATTTGTGTCACTCAAAAGTTGACCACGACTGTACAGTAAAGATATTGATCTCTAATATTGAAGACCCAATGTGTGATTTAAGTGTTCCCTTAATTATTTTAAGCAGTGTATATTTATTTATTGTAGCCCTGAATAGACACATCTGATTAAATAAAGCCTTTATTTAATGAATTAAAGAAGCATACGTGGGGCCCTGAAGAGAGGGATGAAGACCTATAGATTAAATGAAAACGTCACAGTGAACACTAAAACAATCTATAATGGCACACAGGGTTTACATACTTTGAAGTGTATAAAGCACTTTTCAAGGGAGGTTCAGTAGCATATAGAAACATGCACATTACTTCATCTGCAAAATGCGAAGAGGTTTCAGCATCTTTGAACCAGAAAAGCATTTGAGTAAATGTCATAGAAAATCATCGCTCTTGTACTTTAGCAGGCAGGTTGTTTTAACTTGTTCTTCACTATCTGCATATTCATTGACTATCCACAGCAACCACAGGCCCTCGCCTGCACCTGCCTCTGATTTGTTCTGAGTAGAGCTGGACAACACCCTGAGAGGCATACAGAGCAGCGAGCAACACATGCGCAGCCTTCGCCACGGCCAGCAACATTCAACGCCTTCTTTGTCCGAGAAATGAAGGGAGGAAACACTTAACAAACACCTCTTTTATCACATTTCTTTTTAAACGCAAGGTATTTTCCTCCCAGCCATAATGTGAAACACTTTATGAGGTTTTAACAAGTCACTATGCTAATCTTGTAAGCCAAGGGCTAAGCTTTCTCTAGTCTTTAAATGTACATTATTTGTTAAATTTTAGCTCAGCTGACAAGACGTCTAAAAAGGTCAAATTTAGTAAACTTATGTTTCATTTTCCTTGACTGGAAATAGACTAACGACATGAAGGAGACTTAAGCCTACCTAGCCATACATAGACATTTATTAGATGCATCCTGAAATATGTTACACTGATATCAATAAAAAATCTAAAAATATATGGGTATTCTAGCCAATAGTTTAAAATATAGACTTGCGGTAATTGTACTCACCAGCCAGTACATTCCATTGCAGAACAAGTTACCACATTTATTTCTAGTAGTTTCAGAAGTTTAGGAGATGATGTTGTGGTTGTAACAATAATGTTATGCAATGCAGCATCTTTTTAGCAGTAATTACAACGCATCCATCATCGACCTTGCTCAAAGCTCAGCAAAACTGGCAAGTATTGGTATATTTTAATCTAAAATGTAAAATATTTTGAAATATGTATAAAACAATCCAAAAGTTGTAAACTCTTCACGATTATTCTACAATGTAGAAAATAGTAAAAATAAGAGAGTCCTGTAGGTGTGTCTAAATTTGGACTGGTACAGTAACTGTTTGTGCAGTGAAAACCTACAGGATGGTAGCTCTACAGGACCAGCATTGATCCCTGAATTAGGAAGAGGATGTTAAATGTTAAGTGGCCTACTGTTAACATTTAAATTCGTTTTCCTGAATATACACTGCTCTAAATATTTAAGGATTCATGGGAAAACTGTAATCCCTCATCAGGTCTCAATTAACTAAATATATTAAAGATCAAATCCTTGACTGGTCATTGTGCAATTGGTTGAGAACAAAATAAAGTTGCAATGCTCAATGGAAACCAAAATCACCAACCAATTGAGGGCTGGATTCAAACTCACACTGAGTTTGTCAACAATAGAAATCACAGGCTGTTCCAACTTCCGTGAATTATCACGACAACTCATAATGTGACTCAGTAGTGTGTATGGCCGCCACTTGCCTATGCACTCCCAACAACACCTGGGCGTGCTCCTGATGAGCTGGCCAGTGGTGTCCTGGGGGATCTCTTCCCAGACCTTGATCAGTGAGCTCCTGGACAGTCTGTAGCACTACTCCCTCTCCCCCCCCTCCCTCTCTTCCCCCAGGCCTTTGCTGCAAATGAGAAAGTGTTCTCAGTCAACTTGCCTGGTAAAACGGTTAAACTAAAAAAAATAAAAAAAAACACTTGGATACATAATGCCCCAGAGGTTCTCAAATGGATTCAGGTCTGGGGGCCAGTCAATGCCTTCATCATCCAGAAACTGCCTACACACTCTGGCCACATGAGGCCAGGCATTGTCCTGCACCAAGAGGAACCTAGGGCACAATGCACCAGTGTAAGGACTGATGATAGGTCTGAGAGGATTTCATCCGGGAACCTAACAACACTCAGCGTACTGACGGCTACCACATGGAATTCTGTGCGACCCTCAAAGGACATTCCTCCCCAGACCATCCCTGACCCACCGCCAAACCGGTCATGCTGGATGATGTCGTAGGCAGCATAGTGTTCACCACAGCATTTCCAGACACTTTCACATCTGTCACATATGCTCAATGTGAACCTGCTCACATCTGTGAAGATAATGGGGTGTCAATGGTGGACCTGCCATTCTGGTGTTCTCTGGTGAATGCCAATCGAGCTGCACGGTGCCAAGCTGTGAGCACAGGTCCAACTAGAGGATGTCAGGCCCTGTTGTCACCCTCATGGAGTGTGTTTCTGACATTTTGGTCCGAAACATGCACACCAGTAGTCCGCTGGAGGTTTTTTTGTAGGGCTCTGTCAGTGCTTCTCCTATTTCTCCCCACACAAAGGAGCAGATACCAGGCCAGCTGCTGGGTTGATATACTTCTACGGCCCAGTCCAGGTCTCGGCTAATGGCCCGTCTCCTGGTATCTCCTCCATGCTCTTGAGCCTGTGCTGAAAGATACAGCATACAATCTTACAACGACCTGTATGATGTGCCATCTTCGAGGAGCAGGAATACCTGAGCAACTTGAATGGGCTCCAGGTACTGCCTCATGCTACCAGTAGTGACAATGACACTAGCAAAAATGCAAAACTAGAGAAGAATATTTTTCTGTTGTCTCTCCAGTGCAGCCATTGTCACTTTCACTTCCAGCAAAAAAGGTGACATTGATTCACAAAAGCTCAACTGACATGGTGTTATACTGTGATGATTGCGTTTTCCCTTAATTCTTTGGAGCATTGTACTTTATATAGGCTAAGTGTTTCACAATCCACCCTCCTCAGGTAGTGTAGATAAGTAAAAGTTATTCATTACTGTAAAAACGTAGCCACATTTGAGGTGTGGTGGGTAAACATTTCCCACGGTGCCACCACCGTTATTTCCCATTTATAATTTACTGGCCCATTTTATTAACACATCATTTTTACTATTTTCATTGGCTAATCACTTTGTGCAACAAACACTCAACTATAAAACGTCTGCTGGAGCTACATATTTTTCAGACACATGGACTGTTGCGCCCTCAAAATTGTTTTGTTTACTTCATAAAATTGTACGTCTGTAGGTCAAAGGACACACTGCTGCTTTTCAAACGACAGCATTTTGTAGCTGCTTGCTAGCTTTCGAAACACAGATCACTCTCTTAAAAAAGTACATGATCATTTATTTTCACAACAAACTAACAACGACTAACAACATATTTGGTATAAATAAAATGCATGTTGCTCCCCTACTATAAATAAAACATAAAAACATAGTTCTCAGGGAAGCAATAGTGAAAATCTTATTCCAGAATAGAATGGTCATGGCTAAAAGCATGAAGTGGTAAATGGGTAAAATGTGATGATTACATAGATGTAATGCAGGTTCTTTAATACAGCCCACAAACCCTGACTATGCACCTGGCTAGAAGGGATACAGGTTATGTCAAAGTGATGTCATCCTCAAAGACTTCACCAGACTGCTAAAAACTCATGTAGGTAGTTAGTTGTGCAGATGACAACACGAGATGGGAGCTAGTTGAAATTGGGTTAGGCTTAATAAACATGCCTTTCACAACCAAAAACAATAAATAAAATGGAAATTAAAAACCACAAACAACCAAAAAAATAAAGTCTCTTTGGTAGAGAGAGAGAGAAGATAAAAACAAACAAACAAGCATGCAAATGGAAATTATTCCGGCCTTAAAAATTATTGAGCTCATTTTTATTTATCATGCGATTAATTGATATATTGCATATGTGGCGTAGTCGCTGAATTGCCGTTGCTGAATGGCAGGACAGTCTACATCATGATAGTCAGTGTTTCGAGCCTGACTATATGTTCTCTGGCTTTCCCCGGACCTCCAGAATGAAGCAACACAAATTGCCATAGCACTGCTCGGGATTTGGGATAGATAAGATGAATCATCTCACTTGCCACGTCGCTACTCAGACGACTCCTTGTGTGCAGGTCGGGGGCCTATAAATTAAATTAGGGAAGTATAGTTGGTGAGCATAATCATCCCGTATATGATCTGACTAAATGGTTCCGTGTTGGATGAGCAGTGCGAAAAGAATTGGCGGCTTGTGACATGTTGTTGGAAGAACCATGTGCGCGCCCCTCGCCATCCCACATCTGTCCAAGGAGTTGCGGAGCTGCCAGCAAGGCAGGGTTAGTGGGTATTGGGAGGGGTGAAAAATGGGGGGGGGGATTACACACCCCAAAAAATTAAACAAATGTAGCACTGCTAATTTTGGAAGCATTTTATTCATTTTAGTTCTTAAAAGGAGAATTCCGGGAGATTTCCGGGTGTTGTTAGGAAATTTGGAGTGCTGTCAGTAGTGAGACAAACTCAAACAGTCTGTGTTGCCTACACCGTTTTATCCTCCTGCTCCAGTTTACACCTGTTAAGCTCAAACGAGGCAAGTTTTATAACGTGCTTTTAGCCTCTTAAAATGTTAAAAATGTAATTACAAAATGTCATAAGTGCATTGCCATGTGCAGTGATTCCTTCAGATTGAACACATCAAATCTGACTGCAGTACATGTGAAAGAAATGCAAATAAATTGTGATAAATCAGCCAGTGCACATGCCTCTGTTTTTTTCTCGAGTGAAGTCCACACTAGTCGATCATCAAACTCATACAATCCAATATTCCAAAAAGTATTCTTTCCACTAAAATTATTTGCCATGGTTATGTCCATAGTTCGCAAGGGAGTTTGCACATCAAGCTGAAATGCAACCAGCCACAACTGTAAAATCTTCCGGTTGCGGAGGGGTAGACGATGAAAGCTCAAGCACAAATATCTCTTCATTTGGTTCCAGCAATTTGGAAAGGAACAAACTTTAACCATTTTCTCAAATTCCTCCTGATCTAACTCCAGGCTCTGTCTGTACGCTATTCCAGGTCCTCTCTGATTTTGCCCTGAGTCTCCACTGTTGCTTAGTTACTTATGCGCATGCACGATAACTCTTGAACTCTTGGAGCTGTGAAGGTACAGTAGTGGTGTTAGGTTACGGTCGATCAATGTTGCTACATACAGTAATCTACAGACATAACCAGGGTCAATCGTTTTTATACATTTTGGAATATTGGATTGTATGAATTCGACAATCGACTAGTGTGGACTTCACCGGAAAATAAACAGAGGTGTGTGCACTGGCTGATTTATCACAACTTATTTGCATTTCTTTCACATCTACTGTGGTCAGATTTGCTGGGATGGATGGATGGATGGATGGATGGATGGATGGATGGATGGATAGATGGATAGATGGATAGATAGATAGATAGATACTTCATTGTCCGTGTACAAGGAAATTTGCTTTGCAATACAAGCTCCAACAATCACAACACAACAAATCAATAAACTAAAAACATAGAGGCCTCAATAAAAACATAAATAGATACCTAATTAATATAAAAGGGGCCCTGCCCTGCAAGAGTGGTGGTCTTAAATAGCCATACATATTTGGATTAAGTGAAAGTGGGGGGGGGACTATCACTTCTTTGCCCTCCTGTATTGATTCAGCAGAGATATTGACAGAGGAACAAATGAGTGTTCACTCTGAAAGAATCACTCCACATGGATATGTAGTTGTAATGACATTTCGAACATGTAAAGAGGCTAAAAGCACGTATTAAAACGTGCCCCTTTTCAGCATAATGGGTAAAAACTGGAGCAGGAAAATAACACGGTGTAGGCAACACAGATTGTTTGAGTTTGTCTCGCGACTGACAGCACTCCATCTGCTCTAGTCCATCTGTCTTGCTAACAGTTAGAAGCTACACTGAAAAAATTGTACATTGAATCAACTTTAAAAAATGACTAATTTGTTACAGCTAATATTTTTAGTTTTCCTCAAATTATATTTCTTATTTGATTTAAATGATTAATTTGATTTATAATGAATTAAAAATATTTATTTATCCAAAGATTTAAATTCACATAAAGTTAAAATACTAATTGTAGTAACACAAATCAACTCAATTAAAAGTTTTCCAACTCAATTATTTGCTTTACTTAAAAGTAAAGCACTGCTTCTTTAAAACTAATAGTATGGTTAAAATAAAAAATGCATGAGTCAATTTGTCACATTTGCACATGTCTCAGCATGCCTTAAGTGAATATCTTAGCTTTCTTTTTTACAAACTTGACTCCTGGTAATAATAAGGTCATTATCAGTTCACACTAAAACTGGGCACATTCGATTAGCATGAAAACATATCCCAGAGAACGGTCAACTCGGTACCAATATGTTATTAACCCCTAGGTTTATTTGGCGCCGGAGTTGTCCTTCAAGTTTGTCAGTAGAGGAGATGCCGGATCATCAGCCAAAACAAGTAGACTCAGTTGATCTACAACCAGCCTCAGCCAGTATTGCAGATACAGTACAGCCAGCTTCAGCAAAAACTAAAACAGACCCAGTACAGCCAGCATCAAATACAATCAGCTCAGACCCTAATAGAAAATTCACTCTATCAGTAACAGTAGCATCAGCAGAGAGGAGCTTTTCAAAATTGAGTTTCATGAAAAGCTACCTGAGGTCTTTCATGTCACAGCAACGTTTCAGTGGTCTGGCCATCAAGGGCATAAATCATTACGAGGGGAAACACAGATAATTTTGCTTCATTAAAGTGAATAAGTGGAATATTTTCATGGTAAGATTTTAATTTAAAAATGTGAATGTTTACACACTCAGTAACAATTAACAATGCATGGCAGAAGTGCCTTTGTGTGAATGACTGGTTAACTAATTATGTGACATACATTCTCAATGTCTTCCAGGCAGAACAGATAGACTGGTGCCCATGCTGATGCAAAAATTCCCAAACTGTAGAGGGAATCAAAGTTAATCAAACAGCTGTATAGGATTTATGTTACTATTTTAAGACATACAGCTGCAGCCATAACCTATAGGCTTAAGTTTACATACTTATCTTACTATTCTATAAAAAAATATTCAATAAATATTCATTAAACATTGTTGTTTATACCTCATTATTTCCTGTATAGGTCTACTTATACTTAGACCTACAGGATGGAGCAAACTGTTTTAAAGGAGGGAGGGTTGTAGTGGAGCACTAGGGTGTCAGGTGTGACTGTGTGGCAAATGGTTTACGTGGCTTATGGGTCAGGTAGGAGGGCCCCTTAACAGAATAATGTTTAAGGTCCCAGGGAGGTCAGAACGGGCTCTGCCTATGCTTACTACAGTTCTGTAAATACTATAAAAAAATATAAATCTGTAGAATGTTATGGGCTGTAAACCAAAACTAGAATTATCCTTCAATAAAGCTAAAATGAAAACGCTGCAGTGCCCACCTAACCCAAGCAGAAAACATGTGTTTGATCTAAACAACCTGTGAACCTACTGTACCGTGCAGAATTCCAAACTTCCTGGAGTCTGGGCTGTGACAACTTTAAGTTACAACATCTCGTTTCAGACTAACTACGTGGCCATTCTACTACTTACACGAGTACACAGCTGACATTACTCATACTTTCTCTATATGCTTGTTAACGTTGACTTCAGCAACAACATGCCTTATTTCCACAATAATAAATTATATTAATAACTTGCGTAACTTCATTAACTACCTACGAATAACATTCATTGCAAGTGCTGACAATGCATTGTGCAACACCAAAATAAACACATTGAAAAGTAGTATAGAAATGTGTAAGTTAGCTAGTAAATGATAGTAAAAGGTACTGATGTAAAAAGGTTTGACATTGTCGAGGTAGCTAGCTAGCTATGTCGCACAAATGAATTGCAGAGTGGCTATATTCATGTTTGAGAAATCCATGACCACTGTGAGCAAGCTGTCAGGGACGCCCATGTACTATAGGATGTATTGATAGCCAGGTAAAAGCTGCAACATGCAATCATACCTGTATTTGAGGAATGCCACCGGGTCCCTCCACTATTTCTGGTGAGTTCTCAAATACTCGGTCTCGATACAATGACCACAGACCAACGTTCGGCAGAAAAAGAAGAGCCGCTATAAGCAACCCTGCGAACTGCAGTAATCGTTTTTCTTTCCGCCTCATTTCTCCGGAAGAAATGTAAGAAAAACTGTCGACACTACTCAGCGCTTCTTCCAAGTGGAAACAACTTTCATTTAAAACAAACGTACGATGTAATAGTGGAGCTGCGGTCACTTCCGCTAGGGGGAGTGAACCAATATCCTAACCTAGGATTGAGGGAGCACAAAGACTTCGCAAGTCAAGTTTATTGGTCGCACACACCAACAGGCGGATGTAATAGCCGGTGTAGCGGAAATTTAAAGTTGGTTTCATATTCAGACATTTCTTAGAGATTCGCATAAATCGTATTTAAATGTTCAACATCATTTTCATTCTCCACTGAAGGAATATACTGACCACGGGCATGTTTTTTTAGAAATATATTTATTATTATATATCTAAAATATATGAACTTATCATCTCATGGAGGACCTGACGGGCTCAGAAAGTGAGAGACTATAGGGACAATGAATTCCAATTCCAATGGGGTTTGAGGAGGTGAGAAGTAGGCCTAATAGGCATACGGGGACCCTTGAAAAGAAACGTTCCTCTTTCAAGATCTTAAAAAGACTACTTCATACCCATCATATATGTCTTCATTACATTACTATTTTAAAATTTGCATAGCCCAGATTAAGAGTTCCTCCCAAATATTTTTTATTGAACAATTTAATATTATTTTAAATATGTCTGGGCTTTTTTTTTATGTGCATACCATTTTATTTAATCTCTAAAAAAAATGTTTGAACATCTAGCTGTCCATGCATCTTCTTCACTCCCCTACCCCCAACAATATATAAATGGGTGACAAAATAAAGGGAAAAACTAACATATTGGGCCTTATATTGCACCCGGTGCAACGCAGCACTAAGTCCGAACGCAAGTGTTTTGCTAGTTTTAGACCGACGCAGTTGTCAATTTCCCATCAGGCACCCATATATAGCAAATGCACCTGTGCCCATATTTGAATCTCTGATTGGTTTATTGCATGTTACGCCCAAAACACACCTATGAATTAATAAAGACATTTAGTACAACCCTTTTAGACCATGCACCCAGCGCATGGACCCTTTTTTCCGCTGTCAAATTAGTAAAAGTGGATTTTGGACACGCCCCCAATATTATAGGCAGGTAATGTGGTCCCTCCCAATCATAAGAACAATTTGATAAAGATGTATTAAGTGTCTCCCCCAATATCAAACTCACTCTTACGCATGTGTGTGAGTATGTGTGTGTGTGTGTCACAGTTTAGGGTGTATGGAGAGTGAAGGAGGGAGACCAGTCAGGCAGTTGATGGTTATTGTTGTTTATGTAGCAGACCCCAGGAAGTAGACAGAGGTAAGGCAGTTGCAAGTTAACCGTGTAGCGAGTACACAACAGTATATATTTCGCTATACTTATGCTTTCTAGAACTATAGGCAGTTACAGAGCATATGTAATAACTCAACTGAAACAGAACAGGAGGCACAACGAAAATAACTGAACTCCATGCTCTATAGCGGCATAGACACTAAAATGACAGGCTAAATATAAAAAGCGTATGCATTAAACTCCTGCTACAACACTCTTCACAACATACCTATTCAACGTATTACTTTCTGGAAGCAGCAAGCCAACATTCACAGTGACAAAGTAACAGATTATCAATGACCAGCACCACACCCTTGCTTGGCTAGAGTTTATATAGAAAGACTAATGCTGCATTCAATTTGTACTCGGAGGTTGGAAATTCTGAGTTCCTAGTCGGAATTTTACTGGAACGCCCGCCCAAGTGGGAAATTCCTGGTTGCAAAGTCGTAGATATTTCACTACCCCCAAGTTCATTTTCCAAGATGGCAGCACCCTGTATCAACAGTAACTGAAAGTTGTTCTTACTGTTCATTTTTAGGGCCCAAGCCAACGGCGAAGGCCCTATTGTTTTCCAAAAGATTATTATTATTATTATTATTATTATTATTATTATTATTTTTTTCCTACCTTTTGGGCACTTTTGGGGCCCTTAACATGCTCAAAAACTCTTGAAAATTTGCACACGGGTCAGAACCCGCGGCCATCAGAGCAGGGCTGAAGCTGGTACCCGGGC
>JACXGM010000456.1:49160-73728 GCA_016801145.1 Umbra pygmaea | reverse complement strand
TAAGGATAATAGCAATCTCAAAGGTGATCTCCCGATGCGTGAAAATATTGCTGCGCTTGTAATTATTAATAATACTTTATCAACATTTAAGCTGAATTATGATCTGCTTCATAAGACTTGTGATTCAACATGTGCGTTTGTAACCAGTGTTTTATGCATGTTAGCAATATTTTACTGGCCATCTTCCCGTAAAATGTCCGAAAGTTGGTTATGAACCATCCCAGACATTTTCGGGATGCCGTGTATTTCAAGCTTTGTTTAGAAGACTGAAATAAGTGGTTGAAATGGGATCAGATCCAGATGGATTAAGCTGTGATAGAGCATTCTTGTTTATTTTTTTTACCCTAGGAAGATAATGCAATTGGTCATTAACATTCATGGTGATCTGAGGGGGCGGGAGAGTCTCGGTGAGGGGGCTAAAATGACAATTCTTATAGTGTCTTTCTGTCATTTGCACTAAAAACATCCCTGTCTCATGTTAAGGTCCCTAACCCCTCACATAATCATGACACATCGCACATTATCTAAGCACCCATCTCAATAACATGGATTATCAATAAGACATTATTAGTGTCCATTAGGAAGTTCAATCCATTGTTTATGGCCTGACCAGCCGCAGGAAAACCGTTTCTCTGAGTGACGCGGTGCGTGAGTTTTAAAATAGTAGTTTTTGACAATCAAGTGCCACCCCAAATAAAAGACTGGCCCAAGCTGGCCCCCCCCCCGAAATAATGTCCTGGCTACGCCCCTGCTCTTGTTAAAAGGTGGACATTTACAATACAGAGCAATATTGTAAATCAATACATTGAAATTGTTATGGCAGTACTTTGTTAATATATGGATGGATTTACGTTTGCAAACTCTGTATAAAATTATTTTTCAATTTTCAGTATTAATTTTGTTTATAATATCCACTTTCGATCTGCTGAGTAGATCACGTGAGGCGCTTCCTCTAGCACGATTATCTTAATAACACTGTGTAGTGTGTGATGCACCACGATTTCAAATCTTGTAGTGTGAGCATTTTTAAGATTTGAGGGAAGAAAATCTGTAAAGATGTTTTTTAAGTTTGTACTGCAACGAGATTTCAAAATCGGTTAGGATTTTAAAACTCCTGTAGTGTGTTCCCAGCATTAACCGTCGAAGTTTATAGTTTGAATCGATCTGCCATGTTTTTGTTTGTTCGTTTGTTTGTTTGCATCGTTAATCCACACTAGTTCACTTTCTGTTAATTTATTTAAGTGTGGCCAAAGCTTCCGTGCAGGATCGCAATTGCTGCTGTATGAAAAAAATCTATTTCGGTACAACACCTTTTCTAAATAGCAATTAACCCGTAAACGGTTAATAACGCGGCTCTATATACAGTCCAACAGAAAATGTGCTAAATATAATGAATGGACTATAATAATATGCCGTAAAGAGATAATTGGAACACAATAGTTACGCTCAGCGCCAGCCCCCGTTAAGTTTTCTATGTGTTTGATTGTTTCCACAGCCATTTACAATTTATCATTTTAGGATATAGAAGGCCTATATTTTTACCTGAACCATGTTTTAAATACACACAATATAGTCTAAATTTAGGCTAGCTTGGGAATCTGTGGATGGGGAGATTCAAACCTTTCCCCCACACGTTAAGTAAAATTTAGCTACAGTACTTTTATAGCTAGCAGCACTTTTCACAGGCAAATAATCATACAGTGCTTTACATAAAACATACAATAAAATACATATTAGAACAAACTAATAGATAAAAATAGAGATTGTAGAGTTTATCCAAAGGCCTGTACAAAAAAGTAGGTCTTCAACTGTCTTTTTAAAGAATCCACAGAGTCAGCAGACCGTAAAGGAGGAAGCAGAGCGTTCCAAGAGTCGGTGCTACTCAAGCGGTCCCCACGAGTCTTTAAGCTGCGTGCGTTGCCATGACATTTCCATTGTTTGTGTGGTTTTCTATCTTTTTACCACATCTAGCTATATATGGTTACAGAATCCTGCTTAGGAAGTCATTATGGTTTCCTACTGTAGGTCGACTATACCTGAATGCAGAAATCGGGTAGGCATATTTTCTTAATCCTATTGTTTGTGTTGATGAATATTTGACAGCTACAAACATTTTGGGACTTTTAAATTAATCTAAGTGCCATTCCCGTCAAAGTTTCATGTACTTTCCAGACACCTTCATTGGACAGGTTGAGTCAAGAAGTGCTTTAGTGGCATTTACATTTTTGTGTTCCTAACGATGATAAATGCCCCATCCCATAACTGGTAGCCTAGGTGAATAAAACAGCTGTAAACCTCTGCTGCAGTGGTGGCAGCTGGTCTTTCAAAGAGGGGAGGCTCATTTTCGGCCTACATTATAAAAATGTAAAAAAAAATATTTATACGTAAATTCTGCCCTACGTTCCATTTTAAGAAAATGCTTGGTGACCCTGTTGTACCAACTAGGTGTCTTTTCCAGTGACATGACCAGTGTTCTCAATGGCCAGCAGAGCTATGCTGCTTAATTGGCCTTGGCCCATTGTGTTACGGCTGTAGGACTTGAGCCGCTTTAAACAGGAGAAGCTCCTTTCTACACCTGCAGATGTAGCTCCAACTGTTCCCACTAATGCCACTAATACCTAATGTTTGAATGAATGACTGTAAAAAAGATCTAATGAAACAATATTAAACTCGAAAGAGGAAATGTGGGAATTAGGTTAAACTGAAACAATGAATGTGGTGTATAATTGTATGACATGTATGATGAAAATTGGCTAGCAATTTCACCAAGCAAATACCAAGAAATAGGTTGCAGCAGTTTGTCTTTCGACTACACTTGCAAAATCCATGACGGGACTGAGCTAGATTAGCTTTGGCGACTTTTTATAGTACAAAATCGCTGTCAATAAAAAGGAGGTAAAGTCAGAGATGAATGTTTTCTAACACATTTTTGTCAATAAAATGTTAACAGAATAGTACATATTTGACCATTCATATTTTGACATTTTGGGGAAGCCGAGCTTCCCTTGCACCTGCTCTGCTGGATAGGATATACATAATTGTCCTGACATTAATGCTCCATATTTTCCAGATACTTGGAGGTTAAGGAATTAGTTGCAATAGGCTAGGTGTAAATAGAACAATAGACTACACGTTTACATTTTTTCACACTTTTCTGGGACTCATTTTTTGCAAAAGTGAATAAACTACAAGAGTAGTGGTATTTCACCTGTGGCCGAGGCCTCTCACTTCTTCTACACCCCTCATGACTCTTCAGAGTCAAGCTCAATGGGGTTTTCTTTCCCCACTGATTCTGCCAGGCCGTTCCCTTGGACCATCACATACCTTTAAACATTTGAGTTGTACATAAAAGACTTCATAATCCGTAACTGATAGTCCATACTGTTATCAAGCCTTTCTGTGTCGCTGTCTTCATCTATAGGAAGCAAGCAGCCAGCCAGTAAATTAGTGTTCCCAACTTGTGAGGCCTTGGATTGACATGGAGAAGACTCTAATTAATAAAGGTATTTGAGTACCGGAGTTTGGCGTTGTGAGGAACAGGTATATAGAGGGTAACAGAGAGGAGGGCCAATACAGTTGACTGAGATGGGACTCAAAACACCAGGGAGCATGAGTGGGGCAGAGTTGGGAGCATAGACATATGTAGATATATACAGAGGTGTAAAGTATTGATAACTTTCACTTTTAATTTAGACACCAATGCAAAATCATCAGTGTCCCTGGTTTTACTATTGATAGGTACAGTATGTGATAGGGTAAAATGAACATTTTTGTTTTGGAAGGTGACACTCGATGATTTACATTTTATTTAATTTACAATATATATATTTTTTACACAAATATTACAACAGGTCTTGTTCATTTATATTAAACTATTGTAGTGTTAAGAGGCCTAAAGAGGTTACAGCCTTGCACAAATTTGCATGTGCTCAGACCTGATTTGTCCACCTCCAGAAACGCGGAGGAGGATCCGACGACAGCGACGCTCCAGTAAATGTTGGCTGAGGACATGGGGTGCCCTGCAGGGTTGGATGTTTCGGCTGTACTTGGTCATTGCGTCTATCACAGAGGGCTTCGAACAGTTCACCGTGATTGTGGTGATTGTCAACGCTGGGGCCATGGTGGCCGGAACGTTCAAAACTCTTTCTGAAACTGGAGGTGTGAGAAAATTTATTTTAATGACTTAAACCGTTTTTTTTCTGCCTGAAGATAACTAAATATTCTTCTGCCTATAGTGTGCATTTAAGTGTAATGATGACATCTCTTTTTGTTTTCAAATTTCAGCATCATTTCTCTCAGATCTTGATGAGGTTTTCATGGGAATCTTTATAGTGGAATGTGTGCTGAAACTGCTTGTGTCAGGACCACTGTACTTCAAGAACGCCTGGAATGACCTTGGTAGTTATTAGCTGTTAGCATTGGCTTAGAGGCAGTGGTACATCTCTTGCTCACAAACAATTTTCCTATAGTTTGAGCTGACTTTCTTTTTGTTCTCTGCATGTTTTCTTCTCCCTCTCAGAATTTGCTATTCTTGTCATGAACCTCATTGACTTCTTGGTGCCAATCTTTGAAGCTAGGGCTGCCTTCGGTGGAAGCCAGGCCCCTAAAGCCCTCCGCATGCTCAGGACCTTCAAAGGGTTCCGAGCTCTGCGAGTGTTCCGTGTGTTGCATACCTTCAGGTATGATGCTTAAGACTCATCCAGTCTTAAAACATCATTACTTTGAGTTCTCTTTATATTATGTAAATGGAAGAATCATGTACATCCAAGTGGACAAAATAACAGAAACAGCACATGGAAAAGGACTGTTACTTTGAAGTAACTTAATCAAAATTACCAACAAAGCTCCAGCGGTCATATTAGGCTACTAATTGTGTCGGCTATAAAACAGGTCTGACAATTAACACTCATTAATAATTGCGGTGCAAAGGGAAACTGTGTAAAAATTCACAAGAGCATATGCTGAGCATTTACAAATTTCTTTGGCAAAGAGGATGTTGTTGAAGCCAACTTACAGGGATAGATGGACACTTAATAAGATATCTGCTCAATGCCCCCAAATACAGAGCCTGAAAAAAACAGAACGAAATCAGCTCTGACAATTTCTCGAAAAAAACTGTATGACGTGAGCTTCACAAATCTGGGATTTATGGTAGGTATGCCATTTGGAAAAAGATTGTATACAAGGCCAACACACAAAGTGGCATAACTTGGTTTACAGAGTTCAAAACCTGTTCCACTGAGCAATGGAAAAAGTAATATGGTCTGATTGGGCATATTTCCTACATCCGGACTGGTTTACTTTTAGAGAAAGTAAAATATCGGCCCACTTTATCTGCTGCCTTCCGTAGGCCTCTCCAATCAGCAGATCTAAACCTCATTAAATATTTATGGGAGGTTTGGGAGATTTCCACCTCCTTCATCCCTGAGAGAACTGGAGGCTTTTCTTCTTGTAGAATGGTGGAATGTCCCACTACACAATGTCCAAGAAGAAATAGCATTGCTTTGAAGACAAAAGGTGTCCCTACTCGTTTTATGTCCTTCATATGAATATATTGTTAGGTGTTTTTTTATTTTATCCACCCCATGTACATGAACTGAAATGTATATATTTGATGTCTTTCACACTGGTTCAGTAACATGTCATTCTTTCCTTCAAGCTTTTGTCAAAGTATCCAGTCCATTATTTCCACCTGCTCGGAGTCTTTCCATTCCATGGGGGCTATCGGCTGCATCACGGGAATTGTCTTCATGATGTTTGCGGCCATTTTCCGAGAGATGTTTAGCAAATCCGACCCACAACGCTTCGGTAACATGTTCCAGACACTGTTCACCCTGTTCCAGGTGCTCACGCTGGATGACTGGTCGCTCATCTATAAAACCAGCAAAGACAATGGTGAAGAAACACTACAGTCGGTGTCATTGGTGTTGTCCAATATTTATGTCACCAATGTTATTCACATGAACTGCTTATTACTTCTTTATTAAAGGTGCACCCCATATTATCATTTTCCTGGTCATGTTCATTGTGGTGGAATACATGATTTTCCTCCAGTAAGTATGAAAATGTTGCTAAATACACACTACAGAACATGGATGATGCTCCAACTGATCTTTCTAAGCAAACACTCTTTGATTTTCCCCTAACAGACTATGCATTGCTGTCTTTACCGACAACTTCCGCATGAAAATTAAGAAAGAGGCGGCATCAGAGATCAAAGCGGTAGTCATTCCATAATAACCACTACAAGACAGATGCGCAAGTACATTTAGCTGAACATAACACTACATTATTTCTGTTCTTTTCTACTTAAGTTCCAGGATGACCATAGCAAGATAATGAAAGCATTAGGTTAGTTGGTCCTACATTTTAAAAAGGCGTTCACATTGTGATGCTAAATCCAGTCAATACAAAAGGCATCAGAAAGACAGGATTAATCTGTTCTCTGCCTCTCCTTACCTTCAGAGCTCAGGTTCCTGCCTCCACAGTCGGAAAAAGAGTTCTATGAAGAGGCCCTAAAAAAAGCCTATAGTGGCAAAAAGTGTGAAAATAGGTACAGTAGTAGGCTATCTAATAATACTACACATGAGGAAACACAGCTGTTAACATGCTTCACTATGTTAACAGAAAGAGAGCCAGTTTTGCCAAGTCATTTCACAAACTGTTTACTATCCTAACATCTGCTCCAACATGCCTGGTTTGATAGGGAGATAGAGATCATCACCAGCTACCTCAGAATTCTGGCAGCCATGGATCAGAAACAGCAGACGTTCCTCTCACAGGGTTGTCTTTTGGAGCACATCTTCGACACCTTCTTTGAGGTACGCAGTAGACTGTAAGCACAACGCACATGCAGACAGGTGACAAATAATAGGGAAAAAACAATGTAGTGTCTCAGTGAAGTGTTTTGCACCACGACATAGCAGGGTACTTTAATCATGGCAAAACTGTACCAATTTGTGCTGCCCCTTACTAAAGCTCTGGGCAAAATCACATGGAGCCGGTTCCACATAGGGCCTAGTGTCTGCAGGTTTTCACTTTTACCTTGTACCTGACTGATTGATTAGATCACTAATTGGTTAGGATCTCCCCTCACCTGGCAGTCTAGCGATTAATTGGGCTCTAATTGAAAGGAAAGTCCAAGAACCAGCATACACTAGGCCCTCTGTGGAACAGGTTTGACACCCCTGCTCTAATGCTGGATTCACACCAGGCACAGCAAAAAATCACAGAACGGCATCGTAACTCAGACACACCCGGACTCCCCAATCAACATCGTAATCAATCTTCCGCATCTTCAAGATGGAGGACAACGTTGCATACCACTGTCCTCCTCCAGCAAGGCGACTAGCAGGAGCTTTTACAGTTTAGTATTCATTGACAATACGAAATCCATCTACTGAGCTGTCAAAGCTTTTCTTGCATTCCCATAAACCCATAGGTGAAAGTGATATATTAGCTCTTCCTCGGTGGTACATCAACTTCTAGTTGTGGTGCCGTAAGGCAAAACACTGCACAAGTTGGATAATTTCAACTCTTGCGACACACCCCTGCCGCACCGCATCCACATTTTGCCAGATCCGGTAGATTTGCCGCAGCGATGCGCATTGCTTCCTATTGAAATGAATGGACTTCCGCCGGAACGCAACCAGTTTGCCATGCCTGGTGTGAATCCAGCATAAGGGGACAAGTGGACCCAAACCATGGTAGGTAAATGCCCCCACAGCAGCTGCATTATGTTAAATTTGTCACCTGTCTGTCCAAAGCAGAGCACTATATAGAATTATTATTTATATTTACAGTAGTGTTTGCTGTCTATGATGCCAGGTAGAGGTCTTCACCTCACTTTCGTCCTCGAAATGAATCCAAGTCTTTTAGACCCGACCTGATTTGCATAAATTAAACCACCAAGATTTGAGACCCGATCTGAACAAATAGACTCGTACCCGAAAAATACCCAAGATTCTTTGGAAAAACGGACCCATGCCCGTTCGGGTCCAAAAGACCTGTTCATACCCGAAACAATTAACATAACCTTAAAATTGTGCCACAACAGGCAACGCTATCTGTAATAGTGTAAAAAAGAGAAAAGACAGATAGGAATACCACACCACACTGAACATTCACAATATTTATATGAACTATATTAAGGTAACTTAACAAATAATCAGAATAAAATTAAGGTTAAACAGTATAAAATTGAAATTGAAACAGTGCGTACTGAGTAGTACTGCACATGCTCCTCTCTTTCTAGCTGCTACCAGGCAGGCACACAAGATAAACCTACGTGTTTTAAACAAATGGACAGAGTAATTTAAGTTTTTAATAATATAATTTCATGTAAGCATTTTTCATAATTAATGAACGGGTCCAGTTGTCAAATGCAAATAAATTGCATATACCCGAGAACCGTTGCAATTACGTCAGACCCGACCCGGATCCGAATGCAAAATACAAATGTGGACCCGGGACCCGGGACCCGGTCGGGTCTCGGAACTTTGGGTCTAGTGGATCCGTAAAGACCTCTAATGCCAGGTAATGTCTTAACACCCAAAGGCAAAGTACATCTGATTCAGCTCCAAACCACCTGTTCTCTTGACCTCTTTCAGGCAACAGAGGAGACCATTCTGCTGAAGGAACATGAATAGGAGAGAAAAAACGGATTCTCCAAATCAGTGTTGACTATTCATCTAAAGTACAGCTTCTGATAAGAAATAATAAAGCCATCAATCCTAGTTAAGTGCACTGGTTTATTACATGTATGCATCTTTATATCCCTAACAGTACACACACATTACTGAAAATAGTTCAATTAAATTAAATGGCAGGCATGCTGTGCCAAACCATGTTAAGTTACATTCCAGTTTACAAACAGGAACAACAACAGTACAGTTACCTTGCTGGAAAATCCAACTTAGACCAACTTGGATTTGTAAATGATCTAACTGGTCAGTAGCTGGTTTAGCAGGTTTAATTGCTTAGTTGAACTGGTCATGAACTGTATTTATCATACTTTTTTTACTCAATATTTCTCCCCTACCAATTCACACTGACCCTGCTTTTTTGGCAGTTTGGCGAATCCTTGGACAGATGTGGGATGGTGAGGGGCGCTCACATGGTTCATCCAACCACATGTCGCCGAGCCGGACAATTCTTTTCGCACTGCTCATCCAGCATGGTAGCCTTTAGTCAGATCATGTATGGGATGATTACAGTCACCAACTATACTGTACTTCTGTGATTGAAGTTACAGGCACTCGAACTGCACCCAAGGGCTCACTGGAGAGCAACGTGGCAAGGTAGATAATTCAACTTCTCTATCTCAAATCCTGTACAATGCTATGCCAATTTGCGTTGCCTCGTTCTGGAGGCCCGAGGAAAGTCTGAAAACCCATAGTCAGGTTTGAACCACTGACTATCATGACATAGAATGTCCTGCAATTCAGCAACTTAGCCCACTACACAACGAAGCTGGTCACGATACTTGAGATGGTTGACAAATTGGGTTGACCTGGTTGACCAGTTTGCTGTCCCTGGAGACCAGCTTGGTAAAACTGGTCATAAAATAAGTGACAATTCTCAGCTAACGTACAGAAATGCAACACCACTTAATAAAACAGAATATCATAGTATTTACAAAAATGACCACTGGTCACAAACACATTTTGGGGTTAAACGTGTCATTCTCATTGTACAGTATGTTTAATTTTTTGATTGGATAGATTTTGTCAAACTTCTGCTAATCCAGTAGAAGAGGAGAGGCCTTCAGTATTTGTCTCTCCTCATCGTATACATTGTTACGGTAGTATCAGAACACAGAGGAAGGTTTTGGCAAACCTCACCCACCGTTGGCTCAAACTGTCACCCACGCATGACAGAGAATTGTGTGTTTTTAACACTGAATTCATTCTCACTTCCAAGTGGGTAAAGAATGTAAACCCTTCGATTTGCTCAAACAAAGTGGACTATCGTGGTTGGTAGGATAGTTCCTTCATGGCTTGACAACTCAGCGACAAGAAGACAATAGTAGAAACCCTTGTAGATTCAGAGATGAAACAAAGGGGGTCACTTCCTGGCGGTTGTAGTTTGGTCAAGAGCCATTTTTCAGGGCACGCTGTCATCTCTGAAGTCAGTTTCCCAGGGTAGAACCTGCTGACAACATTAAATTTGAATAGAGGAAAGAGTAGAAACAGGTAGGGCATTGAATATTGTTGACTGTTGGTGACCTAAGTGTTTAGTGTGTCTGCTTCAGGGAGTTGCTAGCCAGCTGCAGTCAGTGTTACAGCCAGTAGTGTGTTTCTCTGCTGCCCTCTGTTGGTGGACACAGTGTTTTAGCAGGGTTTTCATCATCAGGTGAGAACCCTGGATTCTTGTTTTCAGACAGAGGAGGTTTGGGATTGTGTTAACAGCTCTACTGAGGATGTCTACACTGCGGTACTAATGTGCTCAATGCAAAATAACCAAAAGCTCTGCAAGTATTTAGCATACAAGTATTTTTAAAAGGTCAAAAATTACTTTACATGGCCATTTATATGGTTGGTTTTCAGAAAATTTCCAAGGACTGTTGTCTTTGCTTCAAGGGGATGTTGGTTTATCAGTGAAGAGCTTTAAATGGGCTGAGTGAAAGCTAAAAAATATCAATAGTTTATTTAGGGTAATTAACGCCACACATTGCTGCTGTCACTAAATATCACCTTCTACTGGAGCAGTTTCTTTGTCGCTTTATTTATTTATTTGGGACAGTGCACATTAATGAACAATCTTTCACTTCTGTACAGACTGTAACTGAGCCAGATTATAGCATAAATGCTAATTTTCATCTGTAGTCCCGAACCTAACCTGCATGTTTTTTGATAGTGGGGAAAACCGGAGCACCCGAAAGAAGCCACGCAAACACGGGGAGAACAAGCAAACTGCACACTGCTGTCTACTAGGCCACCATGCCTGAGATACAATGAACTTAGTGTGTGCTACCTCTGGACAGGTTTCTGCCAACCTACCTATGTCCTAGAAAATATGTATTTTGTTTGTGCAGATTGGTGGCTTTGTTAATGTGCTGGATGTCGAACCTCTCACTCTCCTTCTCCTCTATCTTTTTTGTCTCTCTCTTTGTCTAGCTCTTTTTGCATCTCTCAGCTTTCCATTTAAAAGCCTTTCTGGACATGGTGCAATTAGATTAAGTGTAAAGTAAGTTCCTTGGCACATCGATTAGACGTGTAAGCTGGTGGTTTTCAGATGTCTCATTGTCTGAGGTGTGTTGGAACTTTAGCCCCTCCAGACATACACCATGCTTACTAACTTATACCTTTTACTGAACACTTTCATTTGAGAAAACACAGCCATGACAATAGGTTCATACTGAATACTTTTACATTTCTATTATAATGTTTTTCCAATTTCCCCCATTTTTCATAATCTCAACAATTTTGTATTATTCCATACTACCTACAAACAGTTCTCATCACAGCAACTCACAGTGGGCTGTGGAGAGCTGGATATTAAAGAATGCCTTCTTTCTAGGTTCTCATCGCAGCAACTCACAATGGGCTATGGAGAGCTGGATTAAAGCATGCCTTCTATCTAAGCATCAGCGCCATGCCGCTCTGCTTATGGAATACTGGAGCACAGATCATAAGCTCACTTCAACACTAGCCTGAAATAGAGCAGATGGCCAATGCAATTTGTACCTGTTGTATAGCTCAAGTGGGTTGGTATGTTGTCAAGTAGGGAAGTTACGGGTGGTGTGAATCAAAGGATCACAGGTGTGCTACAAAATCTCTTCTGACGAGGTCATCTCCTACTTTGGTTGATGATTGGTTAATGAACATTGGCCCATGGATCTACAGTATTGTGTTTTTACGGTACATTGTTGATAGATTTTTGACAGAAATGGTTAAATTATGTATGAATTTAAATGCAGAACCACAAGCTGTTTCATTAGAAAGACACTACAAACAAACATTGCAGTTTCTCTTTCTTTCCTGTCTGATAAATTGCTATCTTAATATTATTTTACTTCTTGTTTTCAGTGTGACGTGAAAGGCTCATCTTCGACTAAATGGGACACAATTGCAGACGTTTGCAAACAAATCAATTTCCAGACACAGAACTCCATGCATCATCAGAAATGGCAGAAAAGGGGCTTAGATGTAAAAAGGCCCTAATTGAAAAAAGTGCTCAGGATGGAAATCAAGTCATCATCCACCCCTCTTTAACTTGTCTCTTTCCCCTCCCATTCCATCTCTTCTTCTCTCGACCCCACCCACTCTCTCCTTTAAACATGTAATTACCGATGAATTTACCTTCAGTTAAATCAATGTAGACATTTCACCCGAATCAAGCCTGTGTTTCACTCAATCCGTTTTGTCCATTCCTAGTAATTCTGATAACCTCTCGCCTCATATTTGGGAACTTGCTACTTCTCTTGGTAAACATTTAGCAGAGACTGAGATTACCAAGAATGAAATTAGCAGAATGTAAATTTGGAATCTGAGTGTGGTTTTCATCTCCGAGGAAACAAAAGTAAGAAATTAATTTTTTTCTTAACATTTTGAAATATTTTGTTTGCAAATGATAAGATAAGTTTGTTGATGATAAAACAAAAGTAGTATCCAACAGTAGTGACATCTATGTTGGTTATTATTATAATATGAATATGTATCTGTTATATATACCCACACAATGTATATACTATATAATTTACATATAACAATATTGGTTTCCCTGTTCCAGTTGTTGTGGTTTGCAAGCTGATCTCATGAAGTGGCTAGTTCCAATAGATTGAACCAATTTATTTTACCCTCATATATTAATCCAGCATTACATTTTGACTACAGATGACTACCGGTGGTGTTGAGTGAGTGGTAACTGGTTGGCTTAAAGAATTAAAGAATTGCTAATTAAGGAATTCTGATTCCTTTCTTTTTTATTTCCATTTTCAAATGTCTAGTCTCCAATCAAACCAGATATTATTTTATGCTTTATTGGACTGAAAAATGTGGAATAATATTTTTTTGGTCAGCATTTGGTCAGATTCGAACCATATAGGCCACAAACCAGATTTTGATTCCAGTCTTCACTCAGTCCAGAAATTCTGATTCTTGCTGTATTGATTATTATTTAAATTAATCAACTCTTTTATGTTGACTTCTAGAGTCTCAGTAGGCAGTGTACGTGCAGCTGTATGCCTCTGCTCCTATAATTACTTCTGTCTTAGCTTAGCCTTGATTTACCGACTCCAAGCCATTTGAGTAATAAGACTCCCGTTTCATAGCAGTTGGACTCAGTTCATTCTTTTTTTTATCTGTAGGCTCTCTCACAGATTGAATTGACCAAGCTAAACAGTGTAGTGAAGTTACTTTGAAGGGTGTATAGTGTTACTAATACTCATTTTCTGCCAGTGCACCAGTAGTACATTATAAAGTGCAGCTTATGTTTAAACAAAATCTTACTATTTGCTTACTCTATGCTTATTCTGCTTAAATCTGGGTTACGGTACATCATTTAATCAAAATCATTTAACTCAATTTAACCTTTAAGTATCTTAGTGCACACATTCTTTACATTATTACATGAATAATCACATTGTTTGAAAGCATTAAGAATATGAATACAGTAATATACTGTATAATACAGCTGAAATCTACACTCACCAACCAATTCATTAGGTACACCTGTTTAACTGCTCATTAACACAAAAATCTAATAAGCCAATCATGTGGCAGCAAGTCAATGCATTAAGGCATGAAGACATGGTCAAGACCATCAGCTGGATTCAAACCAAGCATCACAATGGGGAAGAAAGGTGATTGAAGTGACTTTGAACGTGGCATGGTTGTTGGTGGCAGACAGAATGGATTTAATATTTCAGAAAGTGCTGATCGGCTGGGATTTTCCTGCACAACCACCTCTAGGGTTTACTGTTAATGGTCAGAAAAATTGAAAATATCCAGTGAGCAGCATTTTTCTGGGTGAAAATGCCTTCTTGATGGCAGAGATTAAATGAGAATGGTCAAAGTCTGATTTGAGCCGATAGAAGGGCAACAGTAACTCAAATAACCACTTGTTACAACCAAGGTGTGCAGAAGAGCATCTCTGAATGCACAACACGTCGAACATTGAAGCAAATGGGCTACAGCAGGAGAAGATTACACCAGGTACCACTCCTGTCAGCTAAGAACAGGAAACTGAAATTAACCATTTGCACAGGCCCACCAAATTTGGAAAGTGGAAGATTCCAGAAACGTTGCCTGGTCAGATCAGTCTCAATTTCTGCTGTGACATTCAGATGGTAGGGTCAGAATTTGGAGTCAACAACATGAAAGCATGGATCCATCCTGCTCTGTATCAACGCTGTATTCAGGCTGGTGGTGGTGGTGTAATGGTGTGGGGGATATATTCATGGTACACTTTGGACCCCTTAGTTCCAAGTGAGCATCATTTGAATGCAACAGCCTACCTAAGTATTGTTGCTGACCATGTCCATCCCTTTATGACCACAGTGTACCCATCTTCTAATGGCTCCTTCCAGCAGGATAATACATCATGTCACAAAGCTCACATCATCTCAAACTGATTTCTAGAACATGACAATGAGTTCACTGTACTCAAATGGCCCCCACAGTCACCAGATCTCAATCCAATCAAACACCCTTGGAATGTGGTGGAATGGGAGATCCGCATCACAGATGTGCAGCAACTGCATGATGGAGTAATATTAATATGTCTCTGAGGAATTTTTCCAGGACATTGTTGAAGCTATGACACAACAAATGAAGGCAGTTCTGGAAGGCAAAGTGAGTTCCAAACTGGTACTAGCAAGGTGTACCTAATTAATTGGTCGGTGAGTGTATATTGAAATGCAAACACACGTTGAAATTGGGGATAAATAAAGTGTATTTTCAATTCCCCCAAGTCTTTGAACCATTACTCTAAACAAATATGTTTTAATGTTTTTTTGTATGAAAATCTAGGGACGCAAGATGAACTTGTAATTTCCTCGTTCGTTTATTTTCTCTGTGGGAATTATGCTTTGAAATCTATTATCCAACAGCAAGGGCAGTGTGCGAGCAATTTCTATAAGTTAACACTTTGAAATAAAAGCATATTGAGTATTGTTCAATGACTTCTATTAAACCTATCATAGTGTAAAAAGACCCTATTTCCATATAGTGTACATTTCTTAAATTTCTACAGTATGTGAGGTAACTAAAGGAGAGGCCATATGCTTTACAGCTGATCTGGCCAGAGAGAGAGGGCGAATGTTTGTGTTTCCTGTAAGAGGCTTGTTAACGGGAGTTGCCAACTTACATATTTCATAAGCACTGACAATGATGGCAATAGGCCCAAAATTGACAACATAAAGGTACATCAGTTAATTGCAACTGTGATTTTTAATCTTAGCGACTCCTCCATAAACTAGAGTAACTTGCATTCTACAGTATTTGAAGATTCCTTTAGTTCATCAGAGTGGTGTTTTTGGTTTGTGTGACCTCTAGATTCTCAAAACAATTGTTGGAACATGCAATCGTCACAGTATAACACCAAGCCAATGACACTTGTTGCAAAAGAAAGTGACATCAGGTGCATTGGAGAGGCAACAGCAAGATAACCACCAAAAAGGGAATGGTTTTGCAGGTGGTGGCCACAGGCATTTGCTCTCTCCTCATCCTTCATGACAGATTCTTCTTCAGTTTTGCATTTTGCTAGTGTCCTTGTCACTACTGGTAGCATGAAACAGTACCTGCAGCCCACCAGAGAACACCAGAATTGGCAGGTCCGCTATTGGCTCCATGTTCTCTTCACAGATGAGAGCAGGTTCACTCTGAGCACCTGACAGAAGTGAAAGAGTCTGGAGACACCGTGGTGAACGTTATGTTGCCGGCAACATCATCCAGCATGACCAGTTTGGTGGTGAGCCAGTAATGGTCTGGGAGGCAAATCCTTGGAGGGTTGCACAGACCTCCACATGCTAGCCAATGGTACCCTGACTGCTGTTAGGTACTGGGATGAAATCCTCAGACCCATCGTCAGACCTTTCACTGGTGCAGTGTGTCCTGGGTTCCTCCTGGTGCAGGACAATGCCAGGCCTCATGTGATCAGAGTAGTTAGGCAGTTCCTGGATGACAAAGGTATTGATGCCATTGACTGGCCCTGAAGTTCCCCAGACCTGAATCCAATTGTGAACCCCTGGGACGTTACGTATCAATACATACAACGCCACCAAGTAGTGCCACAGAGTGTCCAGGAGCTCACTGATGCCCTGATCCATGTCTGCCCCCAGGAATCCATCAGCCATCTCATCAGGAGCATGCCCAGACGTTGTCGAGAGTGCACACAGGCCCATGGGGGCCATAAACACTACTGAGTCACATTATGAGATGCTGTGATGGAATTCACGCAAGTTGTAGCGGCCTGTGATTTCAACTGTTTACTTTTTTGGTGTGAGTTAGAATCCAGCCCTCAATTGGTTGGTGATTTTGGTTTCCATTGACCGTTGTTACGTAATTTTGTTCTCAACAAATTACACAATCTACAGTAAAGTTTTTGATCATTAATATGTTTCATTTATTGAGATCAGATGTGTGATTTGAGTGTTCCCTGAATTCCTTTGAGCAGTGTATCTTTATCCTATGAGATAAGCATACATCCTTCTCCTCACTAATAAAAAAGTGCTTATAAAGTAAACACCATTACTCAAATTAATTATTTTTTTTAAATCATTAGTTCATTGACATTGATTTTACCTGTGAGTTTCTCAGCCAGTGTGAGAGACAGCATGGGAAGAGAAAAAGCTGATGACGATTATAAAACTTATTAATGTCCATCTTGTTTGTGCTGTCACAGCAGAACACTCAGATTTTCATCAATAATATAACAGGAATGATGCAGGATATGTAGTTATACAGTCAAGTATTTAGTGTTAAATATTACTAAGACCTGTGTAGGTTTGGTAAATGATTAGTCTCTTTTCTAATGCTTGTGCCTGTTAAATTCATTTTGATGTGTGGCTCTGAAATGGCAATAAAATCGATTTCATAGGACACAGTTCTGAGAATATTTTTTTTAGAAAAGTTATCTTGAAAGCTAATATACTAGCTGGCGCCTGAATGTGTAGACTGTCCAAATGGTTTACAATATTCCTACCTCATAAAACTGTTTGAAATGTTTCAGTAGTGGTGTGAAGGCAGAAATAGATTGGCACACCTCCAGCAGGAAGGGAGAGGAGGGGCATGGGGGGAGCAACATGAACCAACAGAGATATACATGAATCATACGATGGAGTAATAATTTAATCTTTGATTGGGGAATTCTCAGAGTACAGCCTAATGAACTGGATACCTCTGGGATGTTTAACCACCCTAGCTGCATGCACCCCCCCAAAACACACACACTCACAAACACACACTCACAAACACACACACTCAGACACACACAAACGCACACAAACAAACGCACACTCACACACACACACACACACACACACACACACACACACACGCACA
Organism: Umbra pygmaea; assembly: GCA_016801145.1. Taxonomy (NCBI): domain Eukaryota; kingdom Metazoa; phylum Chordata; class Actinopteri; order Esociformes; family Umbridae; genus Umbra; species Umbra pygmaea. The sequence continues at coordinate 56,224 of JACXGM010000456.1, read as the reverse complement.
CACACGCACACACACACGCGCACACACACACGCACACACGCGCACACACGCTCAGAGCAGTAGTTTCAGGGAGCGGTTCTTGTTGGTCTACTGAGGGAGCAGGGGGAAGAGCTTGTTGGTCTACTGAGGGGAGCAGGGGGAGGAGCTTGTTGGTCTACTGAGGGGAGCAGGGGGAGGAGCTTGTTGGTCTACTGAGGGGAGCAGGGGGAGGAGCTTGTTGCCCATTGCAGACCCCAGCAGGTAGAAAACAGCATTTGGTTTATTACAGTTCTAACCATTTTGAATGCATTTAATTCATTACATGTAAACTTTTGTTGTATTTCATTAGCAATATTTATATTAGATACACATCAAATTATTAAAATTAAACAAAATCTGACACAAAACTTGCATAAATAATGTAAGTACTCTAAAAGACAGTTTCCACATATTGATATCATATATTTTAAAAGTATTCATTATAATTAAATGCTAATAACATTTTAGTGTAGAGTATACAAGCTAATGTAGATCATTTATATAGTATAGTAATATGATTATCTCTGTTTGGTGAATGGTCAACACTACATCCTTGCACTGTGAGAGGCAGTCGTGGACATGGGTGCCCAGCATATTCACAGAAGACACTGTTAAACGTCTCTACCTTCCTTCTCTGTTTTCCTATTGGCTGGGAGAAACAGAGCAGTCTAAACCAGGGTGAAGGAAATAAAACAGGAACAAGCTCATTCTAGCTCAGTGTATCTGCATTGACCCCTCCCTCCTTCTCTCTCTCTCTTTTACTCTCTCTCTCACCCATTCCCTCCTCTCTCCCTCCCTCTCTCTCTCTCACCCATTCCCTCCTCTCTCCCTCCCTCTCTCTCTCTCACCCATTCCCTCCTCTCTCCCTCCCTCTCTCTCCCTCACCCATTCCCTCCTCTCTCTCCCTCACCCATTCCATCCTCTCTCTCCCTCACTCCATGGAGTCAATTTGATGGAGTGTCTATTCATTTCTTGGACACTCAGCAACAGCCTCTCCCACTCGCTCATGAACATGCACGTCTGTGCACAGTTATTCTCCTAGAGTCTAGTGTAGAGTGTATGAAAGATACCCTGCCTATGGTGGCTGATAGCCTTGGATTCGTTTAACCGTTCATATTGAGGTAAGTGGTGACCACAAGCTTCACCTATGTGCGTTATAGGCCACAGAAACATGGATTCTTTTTTAGGAGATAATTAATACTTAATTGTTTGATTAATGTTATGGGCTGATGGGGCCTTGTTGTGTATGGCTGTTAAATATGGTAACTATAACTGGCTGCGGTTGTTTACTTAATCTTAATTTCTGTCGGTGTGATTCAAGGATGCATTCTCAGTCAGGCTAACTATGTCATGTGCAAATGATCCTACCTTACAAGGACCATGGCTTGATACTGGGCTGAATACTAAAGGCAATTAAAGATCCACCCAGGGATCTTTACCACACAACATTTCTATGATTTGTTACACACTGGATTAGTAACCGTTCATATGAATTGTGAAGATACAACTTTTTTTTGGGGGGGGGGAGTTCAGAAATGACAAAATTGATGACATACGGGTTGTATCTAACTGGATTACAGTACACACTAAATTATTTATTATTTAAATTATTTTTGCAGGAAAACAACTGGATATGCACCAACTCATTTTCAAAGTGTCCAAATAAAAAAGCTTACAAAAACAAAAAATATTAAACTTAACAATTAACATATTGTCAACTCCTATCTAATAACACAAATATTAAAAATGAAATGATATATGAACACTACCAATACAATGAATAAATACATGCATACATAATCTAAATTATTTACACCTATATCCACGTTATTATTGAAATGATAGAAAAACTCCACAACAAATATTTTACTTAAGTTCAGTAGCACCTCACAGTGTGTGAGTGGATGGTATATTTATATTAGTGTGGTATTATGTATTTTAAAGTTCTTCAGTAGCACCTCACGTGGTGTAAGTGGATGGTATATTTATATTACAGTGTGGTATTATGTATTTTAAAGTTCTTGCCTCACAGTTTATTTCATGGTGATGAGGATTGTAATCCTGGTGACGGTATTCCAACAGAGCGGAGGTCCTCCAGAGGACAATGGAAAAAGCTTTAGCACCGTCCGAAGTTGGCGGGAGGGATGTCAGACAGGGTTGCCTTGTCTTTTAACACTTTATGGACTTATTGTGGTGGGTCTGGTGAATACGTTAACCTCTGTACTTAATTGTGACTTACTGGAAATCACAATGTTAGGAGGGGAGAAAAACAGATATAAATTTTTTTGTGTACACAGCACACAGGCCTAGCCTTGCTGTATAAGCAGAACTACTGGCTTTCTAGGGTCCCTAACACTGCTAACCAAAAATAATTGTCTTTTGTTTATTTTAAAAACTACCAGTGAGACACAAACCTATTTTCTGTTATTGTGCATCACCAGTTAATCTCTTGATATGTTAGTCACTAATAGTCACTCAATTAGTAATGTGAGCTAAGGCAGCTATATACCATACATTTGTAGTTATCATGATCAAATAGTGACAGGGCAAGCAGAGAACATGCCCTGGGGCCTCACTGTCCTGGAAGCCTCATTGATTTCATTAGTCATTCTCATTTTCACTCAGACAGCCAGCTCACTCTGATACAGAAAATGTGTAGAAGAGCACAAATAAGCAAAATATGTAGGACTGCAGGAAATATTTAATAAAATTGCAAAAAAATTCACTAAGCATGGAAAAATCTGTAGAATGCATTCTTATTTGTTAAAATACATTTATTTACATATTTAATATTCAGATGTTTCCCCTGTCTGTGCCATAATGTTGGGTCCCCCAACAAAATCTTTCCTTGGACCTCCCAAAAGGTTAGGGGTGAACCTCTGTGCCAAATAGCTGCACGTTATGGTTTTGGCACGTCTGGCTGCATTCGTTTGTGGTTCTAAAACAGCTGCTGAGGTTGTTTGGCTAGGTGAGGTACATTTCACAGTTTGACTGACAGGTTATTGGTCTCAGGCTGAATCAGAGTCTGAGAAGCTGCTGACTGCGATAGCAATGTGACATTTTAGTTAATAGAGGCATATTATTTACAATATCACACTATGTACACTCATAGTACAGTGTAGGTCTACTGCAAAACACAGAAAAAAGAATAGTGTGTTACCAATTGACACACGAAACCACACATTATTAATGTGTCAATGGGGTTGTTGATGTGGCTGACTAGAAATCTATACCAATTGTCCAGTCACTCTCAGTAGTGACTTGGGTGTACGTATGTTTCAGCTCTTTCAGGGTCTTGAGCTTTATTAGGTATTAAATGTTCCCAAAGCCTGGTCACAGTGTGTCTGATAGTGTTTCTGCAGGGTAAAGACATAAAAAACACAGAGCTTCTTTCTGCTTTTTCCAACTCCGCTGCACTGAAAAAAATGGAAAATGGCATTTAATTAAGTAAACCTGACAATGCAACTGACCATTTTTTTTAGTGTGAGGCCCTCTGTTTGTTGAATGTGTTCTGTGGATGGGTGTCCTCCATCTGTCATGTGATTCATCAGAGAGGAGCATTGGCCAGATGTTTTACACTGGGGTCTGGTTAACACAAATTAGTCTCATCAGCAACAAAAAGAAATACGGGTCACAACATTTCAAAATAAAGGCCCCTGAAACTGTGAATTCATTCATGATATCAAAAACATATTGTCTGAGCAATAACAATGACACTTTTGTGCACATTTAAGGGAATAATCCATGTTCCAAGGACTAATAAATGCTCCTCAGGCACCCTTTATTGAATGTAGACAAACTGAAGAGAAATTATATTTGTATGTGGACTTCGTAAGCAGGACCATGTCACATGGAGTTTTGCTGTGTTTTACTCTGGCCCCTTCATCAAATCAATCCAGTGTGGACCCACATATTACCTACTGGCTTACAGAGGAACAACAATTATTGTAGGTGCCAAGTTAAAAGTGTTGTTGCTATTAATGAGTAAAGTGTGTAAACTTTTTTCTTTTCTTTGTTGAGATAATTATTGATAAATGACAATAATACAAACAAAGGTCAAACAAAATGCACATTCTACCATTCTATCATACCTATACACCCCCCACCACCAGAGATGGGCATAAATACAGTAATAGATTAGTAGTCTGGGTTGGGCTGAGTTCACAACTTTTGGGAAGTTCCTCAGTATGACCATAATGACCTGGTAAAAAAGGTTCATACCAGTGAGCTATGAAAAACAAAAACCTTCCATTGGAACAATGGGAAACATTCTAAAATTACAGAACTTCATTTACCTGGTCATTAGTGTCTTACTGAGGAACTTCCCAAAAGTTGTGAACTCAGCCCAACCCAGAAAAGTAATCTATTACTGTATTTATGCCCATCTCTGCCCACCACTGAACAGAACATCCCTCCTACCAAACCTACTATAACACCCCCCACCCCACCCCAACAAAACTCAAGCTGCCCCACACCCACATAGCATCCCCCCAGCCATACACAACCCAACATACTGTCATGCTGAGCTGACGTGTAATGAGGTGGAAGCAGGTGCAGAGTTGGTACCATAAAAATGGAATAAGTAGAAACCTCATTACTACTTTGGACGTGAAGGCACAAATACTGGCTGGCGGGCAAGAACATCATTCTCCTAGCACTGAAACCTAGTAAGCTAACCAAGGATCTTGCCAGGACATCGCCAATTTTATCATATGAAAGTTGGTGTTTTAAGGTGAAAGCAACATGCCAGATAGTAATAATAATACATACATCAATTAAATCATGAATTCATGATAATTAATGTACCCTTACCATATAGTGTTCCCAGTGTGGTTATTCTAACCAACGACACACACACACAGAATCTCATTTGATAGAGCAGTGACTGACACACACACACATTGTTAAAATCATACGGTGGACGCTTTATTTGTCTTCCTACATAGGTTTAGTTAATGATCGGGCTATAATAAGACCATGTCGTTTATGTAATCGCTGATAACCGGGACAATTTCATAGTGGTTGGTGTAAACTGGGACATTTTAGCTTAGGCACGATGTGTATTCAGATGAAGCCCTCATCACACGATGGAACAGATTAACAAACATTAGCAGACATTAGCGGGAAGCTAGCTAACTAGTAACACTGTTGCTTTGATTATGAAGATATTCCTGTTTTTCACCTACGACAGCGTTGATATGCATGTGAAGCGTTTTGAATTATAGATAGATGTAAACATCTCCAAACTCAGATGTCCCAAGTGTCCCGGGAGTCTCCCACATTTTAAGGCGCCCGTATATGATATACAAAATCCCGAACATCGATTTTTGATTGAGCAAGAGAATGAATGTCTGGGATATTGTAAATAATTTGCGGGCGTCAGAAAGTCGTGATTACAATGCGGGAGACATCCGGGAAACTTGGGATGTCTGCAAACTCCAAGTCTGGTAGAGACTTTGCAAACTTCAAAGCAATGAAAACATCAGCAGGTGCTGTGTATGGATCACAAGTTCCGAGTATGTCTAATTTTAACATTTGGTTGATTGAGTGTAGTATTGTAAATCTGTAAGGCCCTAATTCCCCTGGCTGGCCACTGTTGGTCACCATTTTCTCTGCGTTTCTTGCCCAGGTATCCTATGGGATCAAATAAGAGCCAATAATATTTTGAGGTTTGCATGTGTAAAAATGTTTTACATTTGTATAAATATTTTGTGAATGTGTATTAACCAAATTAACCAAACTGGTATGAAAGGTGGATTAACCAAACTGGTATGAAAGACAAATAATACATACACCTCACCAATATATACCTGGCTTTACAGTGTCTGGTATTACATTGAATTGTTGTTGGTGATATGATGATACAGTAGATTTGATAAGCTATGCCCACATGCTCAAAAGTGCCCAGATTTGGGAATAATATGTCAGTAAGTGGTGTTGGTGTGCTTTATTTAATTTTTTTTACAAATGAGTGTTTAGCTGGTAATAAAAATACTACAGACACTGATAAAAATTGCTGGTAGCTTAAACATTTTCCTCTATATTACGATACTTTACTCATGTACAGTGTACATTCTCAGAGGCAATGGAAGGGCCAGAGTAACAGCCTGAAATGCTCCATATGAAACCAATCTGCTTGTGATGTAAACATATTTTATACATAGAAACACTACTGAGTATGCTTAACCCCACATCAGCTAAGGCAGGTTTTAGAGCTTTGTTTCCTTTACAGTCAGAAAATATATTCCATTTAATATGAATATGTTACAGTTATAGAAAGGGTGGAAAAACAGATAGCAAATCTGTTTTGTTTTACAGGGACTTTTTATGGTATTTTATAATGACGGGATAGTAGGAAGCAGAGACTCAAGCATTAGTAGGGGTGTCCACATACCTTTGGCAATACAGTGTGTGTGGGTGCAAACAGCAAGAAAGAGCACAGACAGTTGGGTACGCCGGTGCTCGAACCCCTGTCACCAGGCAGCATGTGAGGTCATCAGTTTAAAGCACTACAGCAAACTCAGGTACCTATGAGTTTTTTGACTGGACCCAAGTTTCACAGTACATACAAACAATCCAAAGGGTTTCTTGTACAGGGTCGTTTGTGAAATACAACATACGACATTAACTTTGTCAAACAATTACATTTCAAAACCGATCATTAAACAACAGCACAGATAAATAAAAAATTATTAAACAATCACAATTCTGACTTACACTCACCTAAAGGATTATTAGGAACACCATACTAATACTGTGTTTGACCCCCTTTCGCCATCAGAACTGCCTTAATTCTACGTGGCATTGATTCAACAAGTTGCTGAAAGCATTCTTTAGAAATGTTGGCCCAAATTGATAGGATAGCATCTTGCAGTTGATGGAGATTTGTGGGATGCACATCCAGGGCACGAAGCTCCCGTTCCACCACATCCCAAAGATGCTCTATTGGGTTGAGATCTGGTGACTGTGGGGGCCATTTTAGTACAGTGAACTCATTGTCATGTTCAAGAAACCAATTTGAAATGATTCGAGCTTTGTGACATGGT
>JACXGM010000456.1:7570-49060 GCA_016801145.1 Umbra pygmaea | reverse complement strand
TCTGGAAGTAGCCATCAGAGGATGGGTACATGGTGGTCATAAAGGGATGGACGTGGTCAGAAACAATGCTCAGGTAGGCCGTGGCATTTAAACGATGCCCAATTGGCACTAAGGGGCCTAAAGTGGGCCAAGAAAACATCCCCCACACCATTGCACCACCAACACCAGCCTGCACAGTGGTAACAAGGCATGATGGATCCATGCTCTCATTCTGTTTACGCCAAATTCTGACTCTACCATCTGAATGTCTTAACAGAAATTGAGACTCATCAGACCAGGCAACATTTTTCCAGTCTTCAACTGTCCAAATTTGGTGAGCTCTTGCAAATTGTTGCCTCATTTTCGCCCACAGGACCGCCGGATACTGGATGTTTTTCCCTTTTCACACCATTCTTTGTAAACCCTAGAAATGGTTGTGCATGAAAATCCCAGTAACTGAGCAGATTGTGAAATACTCAGACCGGCCCGTCTGGCACCAACAACCATGTCACGCTCAAAATTGCTTAAATCACATTTTTTTCCCATTCTGACACTCAGTTTGGAGTTCAGGAGATTGTCTTGACCAGGACCACACCCCTAAATGCATTGAAGCAACTGCCATGTGATTGGTTGAGTAGATAATTGCATTAATGAGAAATTGACCGGGTGTTACTAATATTCATTTAGGTGAGTGTATCTTTCTTTATATTATAATTTTCAATTTCTTAATGTGAACCCCCTGATAATAATCTACTCATCTAATGAAGTCTGTTAGGTTTATTACCATTTACTGTATAATTTCAACATTATCCATTGTGCAATGCTGCCAAACATTGTATTGTATACAATATGCATAGCATACTTTTATTTTGAAAGCATAATCTGAAATCCAGAATTCTTTGTGTTGCGATCCTGACTCTAACTGAATACACCCACATGGGCCTCTTATTGCCACCAGTAGTCTGTCATTAGTGATGTTACAGAATATACTGTGTTCTTTGGAATTCCAGGTTAATTGGAAAACAAAGATGCTGGGACTCTAATAAATGTAAACACACCCTGAGTAATTCCAAACAACAGGGATCTGTTGATCATTTTTTAAATTTTGCAATAGAATATTTATTAATAATTCGGGCTTTTTGGTTCAGTGACATTGACATGCGTTTTGTTCAACACTACCATCAACACCCAACCTTCTGGGAATTCAACTCCACAGTGTCCGCCCCTTCAGATTGTGAGGGGGACAGCCACGCCTGCAGGTACGGATCCAGAAACTCCATCCTCAGCCACAGAGCGAAGAGCACCTGGAGAAAGAGGAAGAGAGGGGAAGAAAAGGACAGAGACAGGTAACCACATGGTAGAGTTTACATATCAGACATCCAAAGATTCTAAAAGCACTCAACATCCAAAGACTCTAAAAGCAATCAACGGACCAAGAGAAACTGTAATCTACTGTTATTTTAGACAGCTTTTTTTTACCTAACCACCTCTAGCTAAATTTCAATGGATTAATCAGTGGAAGCATTTTTATCTTTGTAACGGTCATATCACTTTTAAGTAACATTAAACCAAGAAAGTTACTTTTAGGTGATTTTAAATCATGCTTGATTATTCCTATAAACTATTAGTGGCTAAACATTGCTGAAGTTTGTAATGGCTCTCGTACTTGTTTCATCTCACGCTTGATGATGTGCTAAACTGGTCAGTGTGACATCTCGTCCCACTGGGTCTGATCTGTTTGTTCTGCAGCTGGGCCCCAGAACGCTCCAGCACTGGCAGCAGTGGGAAGAAGCGTGTTTCTTTGGGGCTAAACGAAGGAGCAAGCATGCGCTGCTCGACCCTCCTGTGTATTCTGACCGGGGTGCTGCTGTACCTGGTGCTGGGGGCCGTGGTGTTCCAGGCCTTGGAAGCCCCCCGTGAGGAGGGTCAGCACATGCAGCTGCAGGACACACGCAGAGCATTCCTGGAGAACTTCACCTGCGTCAGCCCAGACATCCTCCAGGCCCTCATAGAGGTAGACCACACACAGCTACCAAACAGCGGATAACAGGTTAACGCGATGAGATCATCACCAGATATTTATAACATTTACACACCTTAATGTATAAAACAGAACTGATATAAGTGCCATTTTGTTTGACAGTTGGGCATTAGGCTTTGATTTATTATTTTTCTTCACCTGAACTCACGTCCTGACTGTTCTCCATCCCAGGAGGTAGCAGATGCTCTGGGTGCGGGTGTTGATCCTAGTAGCAATGCATCCTCCTTCACCAGCCAGTGGGACCTGGCCAGTGCCTTCTTTTTCTCTGGAACCATCGTCACCACCATCGGTAGGTCAGCACTGTTGCTAGGTCAACATGGACGCGTTTCCATAACCGAGAAATTGGAGAAAGGTTTGCACATTTGAAGCGTGTGTGAATGAATGGGCGAGAAAGGAAACACTAAAGTACAATGCTGTATAGAGGAAGGAAAACAATTGCATGCCTCAATCAATTAGAGAAAATATAAATAGAATTATAGGTAGAACAAAATTACCAATACACACACTTTTTGAATTGAAAATTATATTCCATTTTAACAGAGGCACTGTGTAGAATTTCATGCTGTTAAAACGATATTTCTTGATATTTAAAAAATTTGAAAAACGCTAATTATATGGAATAATGTTTCCCTACGCTATGCAGTGATTTGTTACACAGTCTAAAATGCATAATAATTAACAAAGATGGATCCACAGGTGCCCATTGACAAATACTGTGGAAGTAATTTCTGTTCAGTTTGCAAAATAAAACATAATATAATCAAAATTGTTATACTCACTGCCATTGTAATTTATTGTTTGTATCAATAAATGTGCAGGGAAAATATATTTAGGTTCCTCAAGGAAAAGTGTAAATTCAATTAAAGAAACAAATGAACCATGGCCATAGAATTTCTCAGTTTGTAACCTCACCGACCTTTGTCCTGGGTAAGTACTACTCAGTTTGTAACCTCACCGACCTTTGTCCTGGGTAAGTACTACGCAGATATTTCTTCCTCTGTTATAGCTGGACTCGTTTAATGCAGACTGGGGGTAGATGGAAACAACAACCATGCAATGATATTCATCATTTATTTTTGCAAATATTCGTCATTGCAAAGGATATGCAACCAAATATTAACAATTAATTTATTGTACATTCTATTGAACTGTCCAAATATTTTTGGTGCCTGAAAATTACATTTGACTATGTACAAAAGGTTATATGATTTCTACTCTCAGATTTAAGCTGACAATCTGCATTTTAACCTCATTGCCACAAGTGCTAGAGCACAGAACCAAAACATCAACAAAAATGGTCACTGTCCAATTAATTATGTTGCTCACTCTATATGAGTAATACATATATAAAAATATATTTGTATATACAGTATGTATAAAAAAAAATATAAGAACATATACTAAATATATGTTTTTGAAATATATGCCAATATATTATCCGTGTGGGTCAGCAGCCTTTTACCCCATTGTGTTTCTACACTGACTCGCTGAAGCTTTTGTGGCACAAATAAATGAAATAACATAGGTGAGCTAATTAACTGGTATATATTATTTAATTTGCTGATCATATAGCACAGGCATCCCATATCATTCTGTCCCACCTCGTTAATCTCAGTAAACATATAGCTTCCTGGGAGACAGAAGTCTGCCCCCTATACAGAGAACAGTCCCCCATTAACATATGGTTGAGACAATAGGATAGATGAGACAAGATCTTATCAGCTGTTCACAGGAGTCACTTCAGCAGTATCTCAGTACAGAACAAGACATTTCATTACATGACTGAGTATAATTCTTCCACACTTTCCAACCTATCATCCTTAGGTTTTGGAAACATCTCCCCAAAGACAGAAGGGGGGCAACTGTTCTGTATCTTCTACGCCCTGGTGGGGATCCCGCTCTTTGGTATCCTGCTGGCTGGAGTTGGAGACCATCTGGGTACCGGTCTGAGAAAGGCCATCCTTAAAATCGAGTTCCTCTTAGCGGTAAGGCGCTCATCAATAGCGGTTAGGCTTAAAGTCCTCCTTCTATTTTCTTAATATCAGTATACAACATCCTCCATTTCTTACTTTTTATGATTTCCTCTCTCAGAAATGGAAGGTGAGTCCTACTATTGTTCGAGTCATCTCCGCTGTCCTCTCCATTCTGTTGGGGGTGGCCCTCTTTGTTGCGGTTCCGACACTGGTGTTTAAGGAGGTTGAGGATTGGACTCTTTTGGAGGCGTCCTACTTCGTTGTCATTACCCTGACCACTGTGGGCTTTGGAGACTACGTTGCAGGTACATTGTTCTGACCACCGTGTTGGAATCAAGAATACTCTCTCAAATATCAATGTTTTCTTCTCAAACTCCTATTCATTGTTGGGAACAATTCTGTTCATAACCTCTAAATGAGGAGTCCCAATGCATTTTCCCCCAGGGTCTCTTTTAACACATTTCAAGGGCTAATATATAATGTAACATCAGCAATCCATGTTTTACTAATAGAGGTATTTTAAAAGTGTCACCCACAAGCCAAACATATCTAAAACTGCATATATACAGTAGTGTTTAAAAGTTTGGAATCAAAAGGAATTTTTATTTTCTAACCTCAAAAGATTTCACCATCAGGACACTGAATAAATGGCTGCTGAAAGTTTGGCTTTGTTGTTGTCTGTCAATAATTAATGATGATAACACATTTCCAACAGTGATATGCATTTGGAACATTGATAATGTCTTGGACATATATTTTAATCAATTTAATCCCACCTTGATGAATTGCTCTCAAAAACATGAAAAACCTGGGTTGTTCTAAAACTTTTGACTGGTAGTGTACATTTTCATCAATTTAATCCCACACCGGTGAATGATCGTATCAATTTTTAAAAACCTAGTCCTGGGTCTTCCCCAATGTCTCCTCCTAGCTGGACGTGCCTGGAACATCTCCCTTAGGGAGGCGCCCAGGGGGCATCCTTACCAGATGCTCGAACCACCTCAACTGGCTCCTTTCGACACAAAGGAGCAGCGGCTCTACTCCGAGCTCCTCACGGATGACTGAGCTTCTCACCCTAAGGGAGACGCCAGCCACCCTCCTGAGGAAACCCATTTCAGCCACTTGAACCCCGGATCTCGTTCTTTCGGTCATGACCCAGCCTTCATGACCATAGGTGAGGGTAGGAACGAAAACTGACTGGCAGATCAAGAGCTTTGCCTTCTGGCTCAGCTCTGTTTTTACCACAACAGTGCAATAATTTGAATGTAATACCGCACCCGCTGCGCCGACTCTCTGACCAATCTCCCGCTCCATTGTCCACTCACTCGTGAACAAGACCCCAAGGTATTTGAACTCCTTCACTTGGGGTAAGGACCCGTTCCCTACCTGGAGTAGGCACTCCATCGGTTTCCTGCTGAGAACCATGGCCTCAGATTTAGAGGTGCTGATCCTCATCCCAGCCACTTCACACTCGGCTGCGAACCGATCCAGTGAGTGCTGAAGGTCACAGGCCGATGATCCCATCAGGACCACATCATCTGGAAAAAGCAGCGATGAGATCCCCAGCCCACCAAATGACAAACCCATCCCAACCCCGACTATGCCTCGATATCCTATCCATAAATACTACAAACAGGATTGGTGACAAAGCGCAGCCCTGGTGGAGGCCAACCTTCACCTGAAACGAGTCCGACTTGCTGCCGAGAACCCAGACGCAGCTCTCGCTTTGGTCATACAGAGATTGGATGGCCCTAAGAAGGGACCCCCCTCACCCAATACTCCCGCAGCACCTCCCACTGTATCTCCCAGTGGACCTGGTCATATGCCTTCTCCAGATCCACAAAACACATGTAGACCGGATGGGCATACTCCCAGGCCCCCTCCAGGATCCTTGCGAGAGTGAAGATCTGATCCGTTGTTCCACAACCAGGACAGAATCTGCGTTGTTACTCTTCAACCTGAGGTTCGACTATCGGCCGAACCCTCCTTTCCAGCACTTTGGAGTAGATTTTACCAGGGAGGCTGAGAAGTGTGATACCCCTGTAATTGGCACACACACTCTGGTCCAACTTTTTGAACAGGGGAACCACCACCCCGGTCTGCCACTCCTTTGGCACTGTCCCAGACTTCCACACAATGTTGAAGAGGCGTGTCAGCCAAGACAGTCCCTCCACACCCAGAGGTTTTAGCATTTCTGGACGGATATTATCAATCCCCAGGGCTTTGCCACTGTGGAGTTTTTTGGCTAGCTCAGCGACTTCCACCAGGGAAATTGACGACAATCCCCCATCATCCTCTAGCTCTGCCTCTAATATAGAGGGCGTATTAGTTGGATTCAGGAGTTGCTCAAAGTGCTCCTTCCACCGCCCTAATACCTCCTCAGTTGAGGTCAACACCATCCCATCCTTACTGTATAGAGCTTGGATGGTTCCCCGCTTCCCCCTCCTGAGGTGGCGAACGGCTTTCCAGAAGCACCTTAGTGCCGACCAAGTCCTTCTCCATGTCTTCTCCGTGTAACATAAACCATTTCCTATTATACATTATGAATTGAGATCTGTCTGCCATGTGAATAAAATTTTTAAGTGCTTAAAAAATGTATTGAGATTTTATTGAATCTTCGCTACTCCAGATGCATTTTCATAGTGTTAGAGAACTACCGGTAAGTGGTCCAGACAGTAGTATTAAGATACAGTACAGTCAATGATTGAAAAAAGTTTGATTAATCTGGTACTCTGAAGGGTTTCATTACCTGAGTTGTCTAGCAGCATAATCTGTAATGTATTCCTTTGAGGTAGTACAGATTTATGTTGTGCCCCTGGACAAACAGACCTATTTCAACTTAACAAATTAATTAATATATCCTCAATAAGTAGAATTGAGAAATGTTGGTTAGAGGCTACAATCTATTACAATCTACTACAAAAAGTGTGCTGTTGAAGTTATTTAGGAAGCATTGCAATATACCTGTACAGTAGCTGCTTCTCGATCATCTACACCTGTAACCCCCCCCCCTCCATCAGGTGACAGTGGAGATGCTGGAAAAGACCACTGGTACAAGCCACTGGTATGGTTCTGGATCCTGTTAGGCCTGGCCTACTTTGCCTCCATCTTGTCCATGATTGCAAACTGGCTTCGCGTGCTGTCCAAGAAAACCAGGGCTGAGGTGAGTGCCAGAAATTAATGAGTGCCAGAAGTTAATGAGTCCAAACTAAAAGAGTAATACCATAAAGCAAATATACTCTAAGTTGAGTTCCAATAATTAATCTGTTAACTTCCTCTCTTTAAAGCTGTAAATTGTGTTTTGACTTTGTTAAAAGCATTTTAAATCGATCATGAATTAATCTCTTTCCTTCCTCTCATCCAAGATGGAGGAGCTCAGAGCACGCACCACCGACTGGGGTCAGAATATCCAGAACATGTCAGTGGACTTCCGGATTCCAGACGACCCCTTCAAACGACGCAGGCGTAAGCACCGCCATGGTCCTCGCAGCCACGGAGAGGGTCATGTGTCCAGGACCAGGGCTCCTCCTGGGGAGGGTGGCAGGGCGATGGAGAATGGCCAGAGAAACGACCAATCAGAGACTGGATCATCCTCATCCTCCTACTCCTCAAACGAGTCCGGGTCTGAGACAGAGTCAGAGGTCACGCAGTCGGAGCAGGTAGTGGAGGGGAAAGAGAAGGATGTGGAGAAGGTTCCTGTGTATTCCCAGCCACTAACAGACTACTTTGGAGAGAACCTGGCGTACATCGATGAGTCCTCCGATGCAGTGAGCGGGAAATTTCATTTGGATCCCCTGTTGGATGCAGGACAGCCCGTCTCTGCACGATCACGGAGGCCAAAGAGGAGACGACCTAGAAGACCAACTCCAGAGAAGAGCCCGAAAATTAGCCCTACCAAGCCTGAGCAAAAGCCCAATGGTGATATCCAACCCCCTGAAAAACCCCCACCCCCTCCACCAGAGGATGGATGAACCAAATTATCAAGCGTCGAGGTCAACTAAATGGAGAGGAACTCACTGGTAGCAGCACAATTCTCTCCTTGGGAAAGCTTAAAGATCTAACTAACCAGTTGTTTTTTATCGCATGTTGAATATTCATAAAGATAATGAAAAAGTAGACACCAGAAGAATGTTGAAAAGACATGAATCTCATTTTAGCTTAGCGATGGCTAACTAAACTCAAGTTTGATATACAGAAAATGCATATATGGATTTGTTTCCATAGACTACCTTCAGGTGTGGAACCACTAAATATCAATTTGTAAAAGAGTGCAATTTTGCATTATCAAAATAGCAAGCTCATTTATTCAAATGATCCTAACCAAACTTTAAGATGCATTCTGTCATTTTGGCCACTTGTTGTAAATGTGGCAGTACTGAGCTAAAACAGGTCCTTGAAAATACTGTTATCATGTACTTGTGCTCTACGTCATGATTTGTTCCCCATGTCATCAAAACCCCCCTTCTTGGAATTTGTAGGTATGACAGTGATTCTACATAAAGATTATGTACATATGAATAGCATATTATACATCCATGCTACAATGCAAGGTTTAAAACCTAACTTTGTTAATTGCACAGATTGCATCATTAATGAAATCCTTTGCCTTAGCCTGAGGTGGCCTTGAAGGGTTTTAATGGAAGCCTCTCATCTGTGTTTAAGGAGTGAGCACTCCCTACTGGGCATTCAAACAACTGTAGAGAATGGTCCCTATTGATGGGATTTCTAACTCTGAAGCAAGCCCTGAGGCCCAAGTTCAATAGAGCAAAGCTTTAATCTAAAATAGAAAGTTCTAATTCAAGGCATGAGTGAATCCTGGCTCTGCCAATAATTATATCAGGTCTTGCATGACCCAGCCTTAGTGATCCTGTGGTGACTTTATCACTGTGTACATGTACCACATATGCTATTGTTTACTTATTTTTAGTATTATTGAATGTATTGCACACAAATTTGAAGGTAAAATAAAACATTTATAACAAATGAAAATCAACATTCCACATTGTGAATTGTTTTTCTAGGCAATGAAAAAATAAAAGAAGAATCTTTAAAGTCATTTGTATTATTAGAAATGTTTTAACAATTTAAATTATTCAATCATAATAAATAAATGGAAAGAAGTTACCTTCTGTTCCTAAAATGATTTAATCTATTTCCAAATGTGTCATCAGCATATTTTGTAACCATTAATACTTGAAGGGGCCTAAAAGCATTTTGGCAGAGGAATGGGACTGTCTGGCAAAATATATAGCTAGCAAGTTATTAGAAATGGATTAAAATGAAGACGAACCATCTAAGTCATTGAAATCTAAAATCTAACTAAAGAAATGCCTCAAGGAAATTAGAATTGTGAAGTGAATTTTAAAATGAAATTGGAAGGAAAATATTTTCATGAAAGCTTTTTTTTTGCATAGTTACAGAAAATTCCAGGGTAAATGATCAATTCTTAATATAGTATTTATGAATGTTACTATCGATGATTTACATCATATACAATGCAATGCCTGCCAATTCATACAGACTGAGCAATATTCTGTAAATTATTATTTTTACATTGCGTTCATCCAAGAATATATACAATTACATGGTGTGTCATGCTAATGTGACACCCAGTCAAGAGCCTGCTTTACCCAATGCCAATTCCTTCAGCTAGGTAGCCCAAAGATGGATTACCACACAGGCCTACCGGGCACGTGCCCAGGACCTCAAATCACAAATGGGCCCATAGCACAAAACTCAATTTTTGTTTTTAGCATTTCTTTTATTGCCCATAAGGAATAACAGCAAGGTTGCAGAATTTCACACAAGAGTATGACTGGTTTGCTTGCTAACTATGTTTATGAAGTGACCAATCAAAATGCACAACACTCAAAGTTTAAAAGGTCACCGGGCATCAAAGTGAAATCAAAAATCCAAATATGGTAGATAACCATGCTAACTAGCTATGGTGGATCGCAAGTCACGTGGTTTGATGAAAATGCAAACTTTAAAAATATGAAGATGTGAGGCAGAATTATTTAAAAAAATGATGGCAATAGAAAGGGAACTTGTCAGAGAACTGGATTTTAGTGTAAACTTTTTCTTAGATTAAAGATGGAGAAAAAAATAAGACTGGACCAATTGTTCTAGTCTTTATTATGTTTCAGTTATGTGCTTAGCACAGGCCTACTGTACTGGTTTTTTGTTTCATAATTGTTAGCCGGCTAACACACTATAATCGCTTGCTTTATCAATCCGAGCTGGATGAGTTTAGGATGAGGGCAGCTGGAAAATGATAGCTAACTTGGTACTGATTTGTTGTTGGATAAATTGTTTGTTGTTTAACACGTTACCTTGCAATGCACACCTCAGCAGTATAGAAAGCCACGAGGCCTTCGGCCTTTTGGCTTTTACTGCGGATGTGTGCGGTTATTCCCTGGCAACGCACAGTCTGGAGTGTGTTAATGCGCTTATAAAACGGTTGCCAACATTTTATATGTGAAAATTAATGCTTTAATTAGTATTTTTAGCGAAGGAAAATGGTCGCGAGGCGTGCGATTATTGTCTAACATTAAGGTACCCCCACCACTCCTCTTACTGTTGCCATGTTAGTACGCCACACATCAAGCAGTTCCTATTAAAGGGATAATTTAGATTGTTTATAACAACGTCTGAACACTTATGTGCAGTATCATTTAATTTAAATTGCATTAGTTTTCCATTTTGCTTTAGTGATGCATTCTTTATGCAATTCAAATGTTTAGTTGATACAGACTCCACTGTTATCATGAATCAGCCTACTATAGCCGTACTGTACTGACAAAACTATAGTTAACGCAGTCAAGCAAACATCTGTGCAGTTTTGCATTGCAAGCGCATTTCTTTGAATTGTTTTTCTGGAGTTTTTCTGCTATATTGTCCGGGAACTAAACTTTATGAATACGGGCAGACTTTCATGTATTATGCAGGTGCTGTCATTAACAGGCTAAAATTAATAAAACTATGAATTTTGTATTCGATCCCAGTATTGGATAGTAAAATACTTTTTTGGAAAATGTACCTTTAATTATCATTTTAACCTCTGTGTGTTACCTTGTGTGTGGAACAAAGCCAAACATTCAAGGATATATAAACTTTTAGGGGCATTTGGGTGATTTTTTTTAGAAAAGAGCCAAACAACTGTGATAATTAATGGCTTCATATGATCCCTATCATTACATGACAGTCAGAGTTTTTGCATGAACAGTAATACTGTCCCAATCAATTTCGAAATCTCAAACTTTCTGCCAGGGTATGCAATCTCAGGTGCACAACTTTAAATGCTTTGTAGATAACGATTCATCAGAGATGGACATAATTACTGTAATAGATAACTTTTCTGGGTTGGGCTCTTGGTAAGCCCAATGCATGTGCACAAACTGCGATAACCAGCAGCGAATGGCACCCTCCCTCCCTGAGTAAAAAAGGCTTGACCAAGCTCCAAACACTGTTTCGATGTAGCTTCCCCCGTTCTCCTGTGATGCTCTCGGCTCTGCATTTTATTAGTCCCAGGGTCCGGACAGAGTCTCTCACAACTATACAGTGCTAGCCATAGAGATATGTGCAGGCGAATATGTGCAAAATTAACTAAGAGAGTGATGAAGGCATTAGTGCATAAACCGGCAAACACAAGGTAAGAGTGAGTGGGCAGAGTCAACATGTAAAATGGTCTGACAGTAGGTCCGATACCTTCTTTGAAGGTAGTGAGGGGGGCGATAGACTCGAGACTCAAAGATTTTTGTAGTTTGTTCCAGTCATTAGCAGCAGAGAACTGGAATGAGTGGCAGCCAAAGTAGGTATGGGCTTTTGTGGCAACCAGAGAGATATACTTGCTAGAGTGGAGGTTAAGAGTGGGTGATGTGCTGGAACTTGTTGAGCTTACTGTATGTACTGTAAGGTTTTGCCTAGTAAAGGCTTGTAGATTAGATGATACCAGTGAGTTAGGGGGTGAGTGTGTAAGGAGGGCCAGCCCACTAGTACATATACACCTAGGTATTTGTAGGTGTCTACATATTGTAGTTTAGTCCCATCCAGAATGGTGATGCTTGCTGGGGAGGCAGGTGCAGGGAGTGATCAGTTGAAGAGCATACTGCTGCGTGGCAAGGTAGATCTAAGTCCCTCTCTATTTATTAATATCTATATTAAATTGAAAAAAACCTTGGTCACACAGCTTGCCAGAGAAAATCCAGCTTCATCTGTATGGGACAGATCCCTGCCTAGTAACTAAATAAAGAAAACCCCTATACTCCTTTTCTCAAACCTTTTCTCCTACGCAGGAGTCTTGGGGAAGATTATATCCTATAATCCCGCTGACTAGGTCAGAAATAATTGTGGTAGAGTTTTTCCAATATTAGATTTATGCAATACAATAATTAATAACTCATCCAACCTTGGATTTTTACATTATTACGGACCCTGGTACTCGAATAACCTATTACTGCGCGTGGTTCAGACAAGTAAAATTGGTCGCAGAATCAAATATATGTTAACGTTATTTCTGACCGGAAATTAATTTGATACTGAGAGGAACTAATAAATCTCTGTTCCCTCACCCGACCACTGGCTGATGCAATATTCTTGCAAACATAAATGAGGAATGAACGTCAAATTATTTATTAACTGTTTCAAAATTCGTAAACGTCACCACTCCTTTATCGCAATCAATAACAATCATTTGTAGTAACACACATCATCCATATACTCTTCCATTGTTGCAAGTTTAAGCAATCATTAGCTTTCTCTGGGTGTATATTATCAGCAAAAATTAGACAAACAGACAATGACCAGACCTTTCAAGCCATAAAATCAGTTATTCCGCTTTTGTGTCCATGATAATGAACTCAAATCAAAGATTGATAACAAAAAACCCAAACCTGAGAGCTTCCTTTGCTCTCCCTGATTAGACTGTCAAAAACCCACTTATGAAAGTTCCCTACTCTTTGGTTTTAAAACAGCCGAGACCCGCGAGAGGGTGCAAACTATTTAATATGGTATCTAACAGGCGCCAATGCCTCTAGGTAACCAATCACCCCCTAGGAACAAATATCAGCAAAATTTCCTGAAAAGCTAACAAAATAATGGCACATTCAAACCTTTCAAACTATGTAGCCTATAAGATTACACAATGTTCTTAGTGATTTTTCCTTAGAGACGGGGGGGTGGCTTGCGGTGAATCAATGGACAAACTGATGGTGGCTGTAGCCCGCAGCTGTATTTGAGGAACACCCATCAACGTACGAATGGAGGGTAGCCTTGCTACAACACCCGACTGCCGTGTCGGACAAGTGGATCCGTACCATAAAGCTGGGCATCGGCAGGCTTTTCTGAGGCGCGACATTTTCTCAAATGCAGCGCCGCCTTCACCAAATTGCTTTGCGTGCACGTTGAAGTTGCTTGACGTCACCCATAGGAATAAAGTGGAGTGCAGCGTGACAGAAGTGTCGCACGGACAAGTGGATCTGTACGGTTAAGCCTGCAGTATAGTATAGCTCTCTGACCTCGAACGCGCGTACTTTGCATTAAAAAGCAAACATCACTATACATATATTATATATATTTCTTAGTTGTGTACTTACATTATCCTAAATGTTTCCACCAACTTTCAAACACAGAGAAATTTGTAATATAATCGAAGACACAGGGTGTTTCATTTTGTCTTCCGTCAATGGCGTCATATAACCTTTGACTGCTCTAGTTGTTCTAAGTTCCAGGGAACCACCAAACATAAAAATATTATAACTTCATTCATGTTAACAACATACATTACTTTGTCAGTGAACATTTTTTTCTGCCGGAGACGCTAGATTGCAAGGTAATAACAAGACGTTGACAAAACCCATGTTCCCATGCTATCTTCCCGACGTCATCTAAGTACATCTTTCTCTATTGTTTTGATTGAGAGACCCCTAGCGGCCAAAAACTACATATTGTACGTTTACCTGTGTTGTTATGAACCATTTACAGTTTTATTAATATTACCATTAACCGTGTTATTATGAATCATTTCCTGTGCCTTCGAACTCGTCTATGCTTC
The DNA here is from genome assembly GCA_016801145.1 of Umbra pygmaea. Lineage (NCBI taxonomy): Eukaryota > Metazoa > Chordata > Actinopteri > Esociformes > Umbridae > Umbra > Umbra pygmaea. The sequence continues at coordinate 35,016 of JACXGM010000456.1, read as the reverse complement.
CTGTTTCCACTTTGTCGTGCGCCTATGAAAAAAGACAGGTTTTTTTACGCCACTTTGGCGCGCGCCAGGTTGGGAATGGTGAGTATACTGCAGGCTTTAGGCATACCGTTACACCCCTAGTGATGAGCTAACAAAAGCTGCACGAACTACATTTCTTGATATTTCAAAAATCTGAAAAAGCAATTTAGATGGGACTATTATTCCCTAAACCAGGGGTATTCAACGATTTCCCTACAAAGGCTGGAGGCTGCTGGTTTCTGTTCTACCTTGTAATTTTATCCACCTGGTGTACGAGATTTAAATAAGTCCTGCCCTACACTATGCAGTGCTTATTTTGTAATTGCCATAAGGACTTAACAAGTTGTGCTTCTACAGTTTTTGTCAATGTGCATTTCTGGGTCTGACTTTTGATTTAAATTATGCAATTTATACTGTGCCTTTGTGTGGAACAAGGAACTGCATAGCATATGGCAGGGCTGCCCAACCCTGTTCCTGGAGATACTGTCCTGAAGATTCTCTTCAACCCTAATTTAGCACAACATATTCTAATATTTACCTAAATTAAAGCTAAAGAAGGTTGACCTTAAGGAGGGTTGGAGAGATACAGTGTACTAGATCTCCAGGAACAGAAATTTGGGCAGCTCATTGGAGGGAATCATTATCCCATATAAATCACTTTAGAAACATGAAGAATTACAGTTTTCACAGCATCTGTAAGAGTAAAAGCTAGTTCCATTGTTACGGCCCAGAATTCTACAAATAGCACCTTTAACAACTTCTGTAGTCCTTTGCTCATGCATAAAGAAGTATATTCAGGCTTTACTTCAGCTGAACTATTGCATTGGCGCTAGACATTGCTCATGCATTAACTTGCTTTGTTGAACACTACACTTGCTGACATTCACAATTGCAGAACATTTTTAATTTCAACCCACAGAGACTTGCTGAAGAGGAACTGGCCCATCAAGGTTATGCAACATCCCCTTCAAGATGCTGATCAACTGCTTTTTTAAAAAGTGAATCTTGTATTTATCCATTAATGTCTTGCAAGACTAAGAGCTTGTAGGGCTGTACAGCTGGCAGGATGTGAAAATGGCTGTAGACAGTATTATTGTAGACAGTATTTATTTGCTAGACATTTATTCGATAAACCATTGCTATTCATCACTACTTAAATGCTAGACATAAATGTACTAATAACACTCAGAACGCTGCACTTGATTCTGGATTCTTCAACCATCCCTAGGATGTTTCTTGCCACAGGTAAACACTTAGGTAAATAGATTGGCACCAGTCAGGGGATCATGTCATCTTAAGGGTGAAACCATGACCTGAAACAAATAGATGAGTCAAACAAAAACATGTTTGTAGTCTAATGTGAGTGATGCATTATTTTTTGCAAATTTTATTCATATTGCTTCAGATGTGCACCGTATTCTAGTCTTTCTACTGTTGATAAAAGCCTCACCTTGTCACCATGACATCAGCATACCCTGCATGATGGACAAGTAGCTGAACCAGTGACAGAAGCCAAATTGTATTTCCATGTAATTCAATATAATGCCAAAGAATGACATGATAACATTTTGTTGCCTAGTACACTTATTGGTCCTGTGAACATGAATAGTAACTGCTGTTACAGTATATGGCACACCCCTTATGGCGAACATTTACAATGAGGAGAACAAGTATTTGATACAATGACGATTTTGAAGGTTTTCCTAACTAAAAAAGCATGTAGAGGTTTGTAAGAAAATCACATTGTATGGTTTTTTTAAAAATTAATTTGCATTTTATTGCATGAAAATGATTTGATACATCAGAAAAGCAGAACTCAATATTTAGTACAGAAACCTGTTTGCAATTACAAAGATCATACGTTTCCTGTAGTTCTTTACCAGGTTTGCACACACTTCAGCAAGGATTTTGGCCCACTCATCCATACAGACCTTCTCCAGATCCTTCAGGTTTCGGGGCTGTCGCTTGGCAATGGACTTTCAGCTCCCTCCAAAGATTTTCAATTGTGTTCAGGTCTGGAGACTAACTACGCCACTCCAGGACCTTGAGATGCTTCTTACGGAGCCACTCCTTAATTGCCCTGGGTGTGTGTTTCAGGTCGTTGTCATGCTGGAAGACCCAGCCACGACCCATCTTCAATGCTCTACTGAGGGAAGGAGGTTGTTGGCCAAGGTCTCGCGATACATGGCCCAATCCATCCTCCCCTCAATACGGTGCAGTCGTCCTGTCCCCTTTGCAGAAAAGCATCCCCAAAGAATGACGTTTCCACCTCCATGCTTCACGGTTGGGATGGTGTTCTTGGGGTTGTACTCATCCTTATTCTTCCTCCAAACACAGCGAGTGGAATTTAGACCATAAAGCTCTACTTTCGTCTCATTATACCACATGACCTTCTCCCATTCCTCCTCTGGATCATCCAGATGATAATAGGCAAACTTCAAATGGGCCTGGACATGCGCTGGCTTGAGCAGGGGGACCTTGCGTGCGCTGCAGGATTTAAATCCATGACGGCGTAATGTGTTACTAATGGTTTTCATTGAGACTGTGGTCCCAGGTTTCTTCAGGTCATTGACCAGGTCCTGCCATGTAGTTCTGGGCTGATCCCTCACCTTCCTCATTATTGATGCCCCACAAGGTGAGATCTTGCATGGAGCCCCAGACCGAGGGAGATTGACCGTCATCTTGAACTTCTTCCATTTTCTAATAATTGCGGCAACAGTTGTTGCCTTCTCACCAAGCTGCTTGCCTATTGTCCTGTAGCCCATCCCAGCCTTGTGCAGGTCTACAATTTTATCCCTGATGTCCTTACACAGCTCTCTGGTCTTGGCCATTGTGGAGAGGTTAGAGTCTGTGGACATGTCACGGTGTTGGTGTGGTGTAGAGAGAGGGAGACAAGCAAGGAGTATTTGGTTTGTTACTTTATTCTTCTCTAGTGAATGTAAATGTCTTCTGAGTTTAACAGCATTCAAAAGGTACAGGAGTGCCCAACATTCTCTGCCTACTATGCTCTTATATGCGGCATAGAGCGCGTTAACAGATATAACGTACGCAATACTCTATATACATGGACTCTTCTACCTATGACCCTTAACTGTGGGGAAGACACACTAGTAGCGAGCAAAGTTGCAGAGAATGATCCAGGTACAATCCATTGGAGAATATAGAACGAACATCACGCACACACAAACATTCCACCTGTGATACTTCATTAACAGAATGAGATTATCACTGTAATGTAATAACAATGTCTGACACCTCACACTAGCTTGGCAGCATTTAAATAATGAAAAAATTTTTGAGAAGTAGATTCTATATAATCATGTTTAAATACAGTTTGAACAGTTTAGAATGGTATTACTAGATGAGAGGGTTGCACAGCTATAGTTGAGGCCTGTTGGAGGATTCTAAGACATATAAGACAGACAAGCAGAAGATTCATGGTCAAGTCAGAGAAGACTTTCCTTGAGGAGAGTAGACAAGGAAGCAAGGCCAAGAGTGACTTAGGACAGAGAGAGCCCTTACATTTCTTATATTATAACATCAGAATTAGGTGTAGCTTATGGTTTAGGACTTATGGCTTACAACTCTGTTATATATATATATTAGACTGCTTATAACTACATGATCTATTGTAGGTTAGACTGTAATTCCATCACAGATCTAATACATGGAGGTGCCATTCAGACTAATAGAACAGGACATTTTACTGACAGTTCACTAGACAGATAAGGGTTACTGAGTTATTTGAATAACAACTAGCAAGGCAAGGTTGATTAGACGCTAGACAGAAGTTAAGGTGACCGGCACATGTGCTCGCATGAGACAGTCACGGGTCTGAGGAGATTCTTCTAGGAGGTGTGCGAACAACCATGCTAAGGCTATATAACCCAGTTCCATATGATCATTTGGGGTATTTTTCCAACACGTCTTGATGCCTTGTTATGAGATGACCCTGTAAACCATAACGAGAAGTACTTTATTAAACATTCTATTATCAACCACAACCTGACTCCTGAAACCATAATTTCAACAAAGATCTTGCCAAGCCTTAACATACCATTTAACAAAACTAACAGACTAACAGGACACAGCTGAGCGCAATCATACTCATTTGATATACCAGACAAACTAACCCAACCTAGCAACTGCCAAGCTAACGAGAGGTGTCGCAACCCTTAAAAAAGGGACATATACACATATTTAAAGGGAAAACCTAAACACCAGGTAAAGCACTGTAATAAGGAAGAAGACTATGTTCATATATAGTCCACCCTTAAAGTCCCTGTGTCTTTAAAGCCCCACTGTCTTTTACACAGGTAACGAGTTCAAACAGGTGCAGTTAATACAGGTAATGAGTGGAGAACAGGAGGGCTTCTTAAAGAAAAACTAAGCTGGAATTCTTACTGGTTGGTAGGTGATCAAATACTTGTGTCATGTAATAAATTGCAAATTCATTATTTAAATATTATACAATGTGATCTTCTGGTTACATTTCTGGATTATTCCATCTCTCACAGTTGAAGTGTACCTATGATAAAGATTACAGATCTCTACATGCTTTGTAAGTAGGAAAACCTGCAAAATCAGCAGTGTATCGAATACTTGTTCTCCCCACTGTACATTACATGGCAGTGTTGTTAATAAGCAAAATGGCCATGTGTACAAATTAGCATTCATATCGGTTCAGCCTGCACTGCAATCTTCTGCCAGAAGGTAAAAGCTGGAATTCTGGTAAATTATGTGGGTCGGATCAGACACAATTTTTTGCATCTGTTTGATATCTGCCTGCTCATAGATAGTCTGGATATATCTAATGACATTATCTTGTCTGGCCAAGACAACCAATTCTTTCACTGTAAAACACAGTTCCCTACTCGTCAGGCATGTATGGTAAGGGTGCATGCTGCGCATTTTCCCCCCATGAACGTTTTATATTTTTTAGTTGTTTATATTCATTTTTGGGATTTTTCTTAAATTCTTTCCCTCACAATTCCCACTGACCCTGCCTTGTCAACAACTCTGCAACTTCTTGGACAGTTGCAGAATGGAGCACAGATTGTTCATCCAACCCCATGTTACTGAGCCATCGATTCATTTCGACTGCTCATCCAACATGGAAAACTTGAGTCAGATCATGTATGGGATGATTACGCTCACTGACTATACTTCCGTTATTGAATTTACAGATGCCTGATCTGCACACAAGGAGTCACGCGACAAGGCAGATGATATTGCTTATCTATCCCAAATCCTGGCTGTGGCTGGATAGATAAATCAGATTATCTAACCCAAATCCCTGGCAGCACTGTGCCAATTTGTGTTGCCTTGTGTAGGAGGTCCGGGGAAATTCAAAACCCATAGTCAGGCTCGAATCACTGACTATCATGATGTAGACTGTCCTGCAATACAGCTACTTAGCCCACTACGCCATGCAGACCCGGTTAATTGGCATCTTTAAGCTATTAATTTTCTCATTCTACATGAATTAAGGAAAGGTTTAACAATCTAGCAGGGTCTAGAGGGAGGTAAAAAACAAACAAGATGGAGGGGCGCGCGAATGATATCAACATACAAGTACGGAAAGTACATATTTTACTGTAGCAGTTCCCGAAATCTGTTCTGAACACATTTGAGGCAAGAAATAAGCTATCCAGTTGTCTAATTGAAAAATGTACATTGTATACACTGCCAATATTGCAAGTTAGCTACCAGCTTGCTGCTTCAAGCAATATACATTTGGAACTTGTTAAAGTAGCTGTAGCTGGCTAGACACATGCTATAATCATACCTAGAAAATAGGTGAAGGCAGTCTGCACTCTTGAAGAGTCCTCTTAAATCTGTTTTCGCTGCTTAGATATAATAAATCAGATATGAAAAGCGGGTAGGAGTTAAAAAGTAGAGGCTTTAGATTAACACCAACTATATCTTAAACATGCCCGAAAATAAAGTGCGAGAAGGTCAAAAATACAAATGTTTCAGCCACTCAGGCCATCATCAGTATAAAACAGCAAACTCACACACAGCTGTCATATATTGAAGGGCCAATTGTAAGGTCACATGATCAAAGGACAATCAATGATTTGTAGCAACATATAAAATATGGCATGGATCACATGATTTCGATGTAATGTCTAGATAGTACACTATACTATATAGTAGCTATATAGTACAACTGTATGCAAAAGCTTAGGCACCCCTGACAATTTCCATGATTTTCATTTATAAAAGATTGGGTGTTTGGATCAGCAATTTCATTTTGATCTATCAAATGGACTGAAGGACAGAGTAATATTTCAGTAGTGAAATTAGGTTTATTGGATGAATAGAACATTTGCAATATGCATCAAAATGAAATTAGACTGGTGCATAAATTTGGGCACCCCAACAGAAATATCACATTATTATTTAGTTGAAACTCATTTACCGGAAATATCAGCATCTAGACACTTCTTATAGCCTGTAATGAGTGTCTGGATTCTGGATGAAGGTATTTTGGACCATTCCTTCTTGCATAACATCTCCAGTTCAGTTAAGTTTGATGGTTGCTGAGCATGGACAGCCCACTTCAAATCACCCCACAGATTTTCAATGATATTCTGGGGACTGGGATGGCTATTCCAGAACACTACTTGTTACTCTGCATAATGCCAGAGTAGATTTTGAGCAGTGTTATGGGTCGTTGTCTTGTTGAAATATCCAGCCCCAACATAACGTCAACTTTGTGACTGAAAAAATACTTGAAAATAATGTATCTGCTGATATTGAGTGGAATCCACGGCTCTACTCAGAGCTCCTCACGGATGACCGAGCTTCTCACCTTAAGGGAGACGCCAGCCACCATCCTGAGGAAACTCATTTCGTCCGCTTGTACCCTGGATCTCGTTCTTTCGGTCATGACCCAACCTTTATGACCATAGGTAAGGGGAAGAACGAAAACTGACCGGTAGATCCAGAGCTTTGCCTTGTAGCTCAGCTCTCTTTTCATCACAACGGTGCGATTAATTGAATGTAATACGAATACCGCCCCCGCTGTGCCGATTCTCCAACCGATCTCCCGCTCCATTGTCCCCTCACGTGTGAACAAGACCCCAAGGTATTTGAACTCCTTCACTTGGGGTAAGGACTCATTCCCTACCTGGAGTAGGCACTCCATCGGTTTCCTGCTGAGAACCATCGCCTCAGATTTAGAGGTGCTGATCCTCATCCTAGCCACCTCACACTCGGCTGCAAACCGATACAGTGAGTGCTGAAGGTCACAGGACGATGATGCCATCAGGACCACATCATCTGCAAAAAGCAGCAATGAGATCGCCAGCCCACCGAAATGCAACCCCTCTCCACCCCGACTACGCCTCAATATCCTGTCCATAAATTCTACAAACAGGATTGGTGACAAAGCGTAGCCCTGGCGGAGGCCAACCCTCACCTGAAATGAGTCCGACTTACTGCCGATAACCCGGACACAGCTCTCGTTTTGGTCATACAAAGATTGATCCGTTGTTCCACGACCCGAACGGAATCCGCATTGTTCCTCTTCAAACTGAGGTTCGACTATCGGCCGAACCCTCCTTTCCAGCACCTTGGAGTAGACTTTACCAGGGAGGCTGAGAAGCGTGATACCCTGTAATTGGCACACAACTTCTGGTCCCCCTTTGTGTACAGGGGAACCACCAGTGCCACTCCTTTTGCACTGTCCCAAATTTCCACGCAATGTTGAACAGGCATGTCAGCCAAGACAGCCCCTCCACACCCAGAGCTTTCAGAATTTCTGGACAGATCTTATCAACCCCCAGGGCTTTGCCACTGTGGAGTTGTTTGGCTACCTCAGTGACTTCCACCAGGGAAATCGACAACAATCCCCCATCATGGTCAATATCTTTAAGGAATACCAAACAATATAGAATAAATGAAAAAAAATTTAAAGTATTTTTTTCAAATGATGATCCTGAATAAATGTTGATAATGGTCACATGCTCACCTGGGGCTTCTCCTACTGGCATGCAGAGGTTCCTGCCGTCTGAGTTTCCAGCTTTCAGAAGCCATTGTCCTAAGCCCTTCACCCTAATTGGGCAGCACACCTGGGATGCATCACTAATTTAGGATAGTATTTAAGAGTCTGTTTGTCAGGGTTAGGGTGTGGGTGATTGTGGCTTATACTGAATTGTTATGTATACTACTACGTCTAGAATATATATAGTGACATTCTTCCTAAAATGTGCCTGTGAGCTACTTTACTAGGTCATTCTTGTTTCCCCAGTAAGAACAGATAGTGTTTCTTTTGGCCTGCTCAGTTCGCCAAAAGGAGCCAGCAAATTAAGCTGGGTAAACCATTCTCTGACCCCCTGACCATCAGCACCAGTTCCCCTCAAGGCTGCGTCCTATCACCTGTACTCTTCTCCCTGTATACCAACACATCCAGTCACAACTTGGTCAAGCTCCTAAACTTTGCAGATGAAACCACCCTCATTGGATTAATTTCAAATTGAGATAAGTCTGTCTACTATCACAAACAAAGCACAAAAGACAATGTATTCCTGCGGTAGCTGAAAAAGTTCAACCAACCTGCCAAATAATATGATGGTGCACTTCTACACTGCCATCACAGTCCATCCTGACCTCCTAAAGTTAAAAGCATGTTTACATTTCTTTGATTTATGTACAAATAAGACATGCACCAAGACCAGAAAAACTTACTTGTCAGAAAATATCTTTCTGATTCTGAGATGTCCAGTCACCTGACAACCTGCCCCCTTAACCCGTTCCCCTCCTCCCGAAGACCTCACATTCTTCACCTCCCTCATCAGCCCTGCCCTGTTCACAGGCAGTGTCTGACCTGACGTCAGGATGGACAGAATCACTGCTCTCCTCCAGAAACCGACCAGGATGTCTTCGGTCTCTCTTTTCCAAGACACTTGATGATGCTGTCTCTAACCAACCTTAATTATCTCTATCAGAGTAATCTCTTTGACCCTAACCAGTCAGACTGTAAAATGGGACACTTGAATTAAACACTTCTAAATCTATACCCTGCATTCAAGGTGGTGAACCAAAACTTCTCTCCACTCTCTCCAGACTGGGTGTTTCAGGCAAGCTGCTCACAAGTGACATGGAGAGGATCTGTATCTGTCCTGTGGGCTATTTCTCTGGGTGTTAGACAGTGCTCGGTTAGATGGGTCTAAAGCACACCCAAGAATAAGCTTTGCACCCCTTAAAATTCTTCCATATATTCATATCAAAAAGTTATTTCATTCTTCTTACATGCTGAAGAGGGGATTGACGGCAATAAGTCCTCAAAACAAACAGGAACTAAAAATGGTTGCAGTACAGGTCTGGCAGAGCATCACCAGAGAAGATACCCAGCGTCTGGTGATGTCAATGCATTACAGACTTCAAGCAGTCATCTCATACAAAGGATTTGAGACCAAATCTGAACAATTATTACTTTATTCTACATTATGTTAAACTGTCCAATGTTTTCTGGCACCTGGAAATGGAGGGACCATGTACAAAAGGTGCTGTCATTTCTGAATGGTTCATCTGATATGTATGAATATACCCTCAAATTAAAGCTGACAGTCTGCATCTCAACCTCATTGTCATTGTATCATTTCAATGTGCTAGAGAATAGAACCAAAACAACAACCAAAATGGTCACTGTGCAATGATGGTGCACCACATGGGAAAAGACTTACAGTGGGTACGGAAAGTATTCAGACCCCTTTAAATTTTTCACTCTGTGTCATTGCAGCCATTTGATAAAATGAACTTTTTTGATTCTATTTCTCATTAATGTACACTCAGCACCCCATCTTGACAGAAAAAAACAGAAATGTAGAAATATTATTTGCAAAGTTATTAAAAAAGAAAAAAAGAAAAACTGAAATATCACATGGTCATAAGTATTCAGACCTTTTGCTCAGTATTGAGTAGAAGCACCCTTTTGAGCTAGTACAGCCATGAGTCTTCTTGGGAATGATGCAACAAGTCTTTCACACCTGGATTTGGGGATCCTCTGCCATTCTTTCTTGCAGATCCTCTCCAGTTCCATCAGGTTGGATGGTGAACATTGGTGGACAGCCATTTTCAGGTCTCTCCAAAGATGCTCAATTGCGTTTAGGTCAGGGCTCTGGCTGGGCCAGTCAAGAATGGTCACAGAGTTGTTCCGAAGCAACTCCTTTGTTATTTTAGCTGCGTGCTTAGCGTCATTGTCTTGTTGGAAGGTGAACCTTCGGCCAAGTCTGAGGTCCTGAGCACTCTGGTGGAGGTTTTCTAGGATATCTCTGTACTTGGCCGCATTCATCTTTCCTTCATTTGCAACCAGTCTTCCTGTCCTTGCAGCTGAAAAACAGCCCCATAACATGATGCTGCCACCACCATGTTTCACTGTTGGGATTGTATTTGGCAGGTGATAAGCAGTGCCTGGTTCTCCACACATACCGCTTAGAATTAACGCCAAAAAGTTCAATCTTGGTCTCAGACCAGAGAATCTTATTTTTTATAGTCTGGGAGTCCTTCATGTGTTTTTTGGCAAACTCTATGAAGGCTTTCATGTCTTGCACTGAGGAGAGGCTTCCGTCGGGCCACTCTGCCATAAAGCCCCGACTGGTAGAGGGCTGCAGTGATAGTTGATTTTGTGGAACTTTCTCCCATCTCCCTACTGCATCTCTGGAGCTCAGCCACAGTGATTCTTGGGTTCTTCTTTACCTCTCTCACCAAGGCTCTTCTCCCACGATTGCTTAGTTTGGCTGGACGGCCAGGTCTAGGAAGAGTTCTGGTTGTCCAACACTTCTTCCATTTAAGGATTATGGAGGCCACTGTGCTCTAAGGAACCTTGAGTGCTGCAGAAATTCTTTTGTCACCATGGCCATATCTGTGCCTTGCCACAATTCTGTCTCTGAGCTCCTCGGGTAGTTCCTTCGACCTCATGATTCTCATTTGCTCTGACATGCACAGTGAGCTGTAAGGTCTTATATAGACAGGTGTGTGCCTTTCCTAATCCAGTCAAATTAGTGTAATTAAACACAGCAGGACTCCAATGAAGGAGTAGAACCATCTCAAGGAGGATCAGAAGAAATGGACAGCATGTGAGTTAAATATGAGTGTCAAAGCAAAGGGTCTGAATACTTATGACCATGTGATGTTTCAGTTTTTATCTTTTAATAAATTTGCACAAATTTCTACATTTCTGTTTTTTGTCTGTCAGGATGGGGTGCCAAGTGTACATTCATGAGAAATAAAATCAACTTTTTTGATTTCATCAAATGGCTGCAATGAAACAAAGAGTGAACATTTAAAAGGGGTCTGAATACTTTCCGTACCCATCGTATATTAAAGTACCTTTAAATCACAATTACACATGGAGCTGCAGAGATCAAATTATGCTGAGTGCCAATTAGCAGTACGTATGTCTCATCTATAAGAAGGGTTAGACAATGACCACTTTGATATTTGAGTTTAAGTGTGGCATTTTGGGATGGCATAGCTACCACATGCCAACAGCAACATCAGTTGCAGAACAGGTACTCCTAATCAATGACTGCTGGGTTAGTGATCACATTGTGTTTGTTTTGTTAAAAGGCACCTGAATCCAGACCGTGAGGAGGAAAAATAAGAGAGACACTGAGGAAATGGTGTCCTGTGCCCCCGTTGACGTTCCTATGGAACTCCCATCCATTATGAAGGCGGCGGCGGGCAGACTGAACATCCCATACCCACGCGCAGTGCAGGTGGAGGCAGAGAGGGCCTGGGAGGGGCTTCTCTATGTGAGGCCCGCTTCTAAGGAGCCACCCCCGCCCTTGGTGAAAGAAACTCCCCTTTACAGCTGTGGTGGGGAGAGAGGAGGCCTTCACAAAAGGAAATCCTCAGCTCGACCCAACGCTGGTGGCGCATTTGGTGAGTGGGACTTCTGCCTGGGCTGCAGACAGGAAGCCTCTCTTGCCTGAGGCGAAAGACATGGTCTCTGCTTCCCTAGCAGAGAGGTCGTATATGCTGGCAGCGCAAACGAATATTGAATATTGCGATGCTGGTGGCCTCTCTGTCGCTGGGACAAGATTCTCTGACGGAAGAGGTGGGACGTGCAATCTTACAGATGGCCCAGGCCGCAGCTATCTGTTCCGGCAGAACTATGGCAGTTTCTGTAGGTTGGCTGGCACCGCTCTGAAGAAAATCTGAAGCTCCCGCTGCTCAGTGCCCCAATCAAGCAGGACACGCTGTTTGGATAATCGGTGATGGAGGCTACGGCCTGGGCGGCTAAGGAAGAGCAGGACTGGAAACTGCTTCAAAAATCCTTCCCTGTCCAATGTAAGCAGCCTTAGCCATCGTCAAATTTACATATATTTTAGGCCATGCTTGTGTATAACAAACCACTATTTTGGAAAATAGTTATCCCATGTGTCTTTTTGGGGATTTAAAAAATATCCAGAAATATCCATTTTACTTCTAGAGTCAGGGTATGCTTTGTTATGTAACTATTGAAGTGTAATGTTAGAAGAAGTCTCACATTTTTTTAAAGACTACTGGTAGAGGTAAAGTGTAGAGTGCTGTTACTGACCCCAGTTCCTTGTTGAGCAGGGAGCGTATTAAGTCTTTGGTCTGGTCACTGATCTCAAAGCTCTCCTCATCAAACTCCCACTGAGCACAAGTCACCAGTCCAGAGTCTCGTCCTCATTGTCACCCTGAAATGGAGACCTGCCACTAATATAGAAAATATGAGCAATTGAATGTCTGGCCACTAGATGGCAGGAAAGGTTTTTGTCAGGCATCAATAAAATAAACGTTGACCCCACTTTTGCTGTTCATGGGGAAATGCATATAGATCTGAGTAATATACAGATGTTAATAACTGAACTACAGTGTTATTTTGAATGAGTCTGCATATTTTCCCCCAAAAAATACTAGGTATAGCCCTGATCAGGGATTAAACTACAAACTCTGATTACGAGAATGCACACTTTTCAGATGAGCTACAGTAAACAGTGAAAGCAGAGACTGAATAACCGTAATACAACTATGCAAGCACATGTGTTAAATAATGGTCTTCAGTTGTTTTGTTTTACACAAGTATGAATTTAGATCTTCTTGAGTTAAGCCTTAAAATGTTATGCTAACAATTCCTACAGGTCTCCTAACTTTTTAGTTGATTACTTACAAACCATATGCCTGTATATAAGCAGTGTTGGAACAGACTTACTATACCATCTCAAGAATTATTTGGACAGTGTTGTACTGCATGTAGTATAATCATTAAGTAGTATAATGACATCATATCAGTGAGTAAAGGCAATTAACAAAGGAAGACAGACCATGATAAGTAAACAATAAATATGTCTTTCCTTTAGAGGCCCTCCAAAGTGTCAGTGAGTCTAGTTTCCTACACAATCACAATGCTCTAGGAAACAGAAGGAAACTCACAGGAAGCAAACAAAAGTCTAAAGATGTTCCTGAAAGTCATCAGATTGCATGACAGGCGTAGAGAACAAATGGAACTAGATGTGAACTTCACAAGTGAGGCTTGCTTTAAGATGAGAACGTATGTCCTGGCTGTGCAGGGATGTAGACGTCTGGCACTGTGGAGACAGCTTCACTGGGTCAGGGTAACCCCACTACATAGAAAGGGACATCTGGACCTAGAAAGGAGGGATAGAGGTAATTATTAGGATTTCAAGGCTGTTACATTGTGACTGTTTAGATCAGTGTTTTTCAACCCTCTTCTCGAGGCTCATTAGACGTTCCACAGTTTAGATGTGCCCCTGAAATAGCTCACCGTGTTCATTAATGAAAGGCCTGAGAAATAGCAGATGAGTTGAATCAGGTGTGCTAGCTCAGAAATAGATCAAATACATTGAACGGCTGGTGTACCCCGAGGAGGGGGTTGAAAAACAACTGTCTAGATGTCTGTTTGTTAGCAAACATACTAGATTTTAAAGTGTTGAACCAGTAACCAAAAAGTAGCTTACAATGTGCTCCATCTAGATCACGTAGTTTTTGTGCCCTTGTGCAAGGTACTTGACCCTAATTGCTCCTAGAAGTCGCTCAGGATCTAGTAATCAGCTCAGATTTTCAGTAAATAATACTGTGTATATTTGGCTGTAGCGTACTAGAGCAGTGGTTCCCAACCCTTTCCTCGAGGCACCCCAGACAGGCCATGTTTTTGATTTAACCCTGAAATTACAAACCTGATTCAATTAGTCAAAGGCTTAATGTGTAGTTGACTAATTGAACCAATTGTGTCATTTCAGGGTTCAGGCTACACTCAGTCTGGTTAACAGCACTGTAATGTACAGGCCTGGGACAGAGCTACACTCAGTCTGGTTAACATGAGACAGGATATTTTAGAGAGATTGTGTAGTTTGTATGGTTGTAGGGGTGTCAAGGTGTCCATCACACACTCAGTCATGTCTGGCCTTTCTCCTCCTATTGTAATCGGTCATATAAGGCTGATTGTGATCCTCGACAATGGGGATGTTGCAGACCGTCTCTGAGCACTCATGGAGCACAAACCCACACCCACCTGTATTATCACTTTATATTTCACTTCATACATTCCACTTTAATTAGCCTAGGAATCTTTTAGCTCTGCTTAAATATGGCAAATTCATCATTTCAAAGAAACAGTGCAGCCCCACAAGACAAAATGAACACACATTCAATTCAAAAGGAAATTATCACAAAAAACATGTAGGTCTGTATAAACGTTTAATTGTCTTGGTCACTAACACAAATCCTTGTTGACTAGATAACAAGCAAGCCTACTTATACATAATTTAATAGAGCTAAAAGAATTCTAGATTGGGGTCCACATGGCGTATTGGACTAATCCGCTGCCTTGCAAGACAGTCTACGTCATGATAGTCAATAGTTGGAGCCTGACTATGGGTTCTCAGACTTTCCCCAGACCTCCTGCACGAGGCAGTGCCAATTGGCATAGCACTGCCTGGGATTTGGGTAAGACAAATCAGATTATCTATCCTGCCACATCACGGAAGTGTAGTTGGTGAATGTAATAGTTAAGGGTGTTTTGATTCCTTTCAGGGACACTAATCTTTTGATTCAGTTCACTAAAAAGATTAGTTCACTGAGTCGCTTTACGATTTCCAGCAGGTCTCACGTTCTCGAACGATTCGTTCTAGCCAGGGCTGACCCGAGGCATAAGCGAACTAAGCGGCTGCTTGGGGATAATCAAGCACAGATGACTCAGGATGGTGGGGGGGCCTCCAAATCATGAGTCGGCAAATTCTGCTTAGGGTCCCCAAAAGGCAAGGTCCTGCCTGCCGTCAAAGTCCATGCAGAAATACTGCTGGCGTAGAACAATGTTAAAACAAGTTTGACATTCCACTCTATTTCCCCCACCCCCCAAAATCAGTTATTGACTGGGTATAGTCTACATTATAGGCTATTATTTAATAACTACAATTGGCCATTGTGAAATTTATGTAGTTTGTGCCTGATTTAGAAGAGGACTAAAAGAACAGGAAACAGTTTCTCAATCTCAACCTTTTTCGTCAGTTCACCGATTTGTTCACAAACTACTTCTTTGGTTCTTCACAGTTCATTCACCAACTGCAATTGCTTTCTGCGGATATTGAGAAGAGATTCAAACAAACAAATCTGTTTTGGGGGGATTCAGTTCATTAGTTGTAGCATTATTCTATCCTATGAAATAGATACCTGCTGAATTATAAAGAAAAACAAAATCGGTCACGTTAGTTGCCTCTGGTGACTGTACAACTAGGTGTTCTACACGTCTGTGCACAGTGGTATACGTTTGCAAGTTACCATGGTTCACCCATCGTAAAAAGCACAACATTCTTTGAAACACCTTCTGGTGTTGCCATTCAAACTACTAACTAGCTACAGTAATAGTTGCCTAGCTAACTTAGCTAGCTGTTGGATGAAAAGTCAAACTGGCTAGCTACAATTGCATGCGGAAAGTCTACATCTGGTGCAAGAGTACTGTGTGAGTGTATGACGTCATTTTGACATAAGCTGTATCTCTTATAGCCATGACCCTCGCCATCCCACAATCTGTTTAAGGAGTTGCGGAGCTGCGGACAAGGCAGGATCAGAGCCCTTGAGATGTAGAGTTGCGTCATCTCCATTCACTTCATCAGGCTAGTTTTTTCACAGCAATGGCGGATCATGGAGACCCAAGGGGGTACACTTAGAACCGGAAGTTGAAGCAACCCTCGATGGATTCTGATGCTACCATTCCATAGACTCCCATTCATTTTAGGGGTCACTTTGACAGCAAATAAATTTACATCTGAACCGCTTAAAGACTCCATTGTTTATTTTTAAAGAAACAGGACAACCCAAATTCCAAAATAGTTGGGACAGTATGGAAAATGCAAAGAAAACATTTATTAAGAAAAAAAATAAAATAAAATGAGTCATTTGAAAATTCTATTAATCCTGTACTACAGTGGTCCTCAAACCCTTCCATGGAGGGCCTAGTGAATGCTGGTTTTGATCTTTCCCTTCAATTAGAGCAGTGGTCCACAAACCCCTCCATAGAGGGCCTAGTGTAGGCAGGTTTTCGCTTTTACCTTGTACAAGCCTGATGGAGTAGCTCACTAATTGGTTAGGATCTCCCCTCACCTGGCAGTCTAGGTCCTAATTATGCTCTAATTGAAGGGAAAGACAAAAAACCAGCATACACTAGGCCCTCATCAGAAGGGTTTGAGGACCACTGAATTAGAGCATAATTAGGACCTAGACTGCCAGGTGAGGGGAGATCCTAACCAATTAGTGAGTTACTCCATCAGGCTTGTACAAGGTAAAAGCAAAAACCTGCATACACTAGGCCAGTGGTCCTCAAACCCTTCCATGGAGGGCCTAGTGTATGCTGGTTTTTAGTCTTTCCCTTCAATTACAGCATAATTAGGACCTAGACTGCCAGGTGAGTGGAGATCCTAACCAATTAGTGAGCTACTCCATTAGGCTTGTACGAGGTTAAAGCGAAAACCTGCATACACTAGGCCCTCCATGGACAGGTTTAAGGACCACTGCTGTACTATATTGAAAACATAATTAAACTTGCACAGACTCGACCCATCCTTGCTCTTGAAGGATCAGGCCTTTTTTGGAGGCTCCTTATATACTATGATTACATGATTGCCTCACTTGTTTCACATCACCTTCTTATTTCAACTTGTCACATCACTTTTAGTCCTAACTTGCTGTCATGTATTAGAATGATGGTCTGTATCTTTAAGATGTAAGTGTACTAGTAGGCAGGAGGGAACCGGATGTAAAAACAAAGGTCATGTTAAGAATTGAAAAGTAAAGACGCCATATGGAAAGTTACCAGCGTGTGACTGATTTAATTCAACAGAGTTTGAGAGATATCTGATTACAAAAGAAAGCAGATAACACTTGTCCCTATCCCAACTATTTTGGAATGAGTTTCATGCATCAATTTCAAGATGAACATTTACCTTTAAAAAAAAATTATGCCGTTCATTATGTAAAACATCAAATACCTTGTCTTTACACGTTTTGTTTAAATACAAGTCAAGACATTTACAAATCACTGTTCTTTGTTTTTATTGTCATTTTCCATACTGTCCCAACTTTTTCAAAATTGGGGTTGTATAATATACATTTTCATACATTTTTCATATTTATTTTTTTCAAACATTTTACTTCAAATAACAGCTCGATTTCTGTTAATATTTTGAAGGAATTATTAAAATAATAAACAATTAATACCTATTTTTCATAGGCTATTTTGTACATGGAAAATGGTTACTGCAAGATTTTCAGATAGCCCAAACAGGGTTAATACATTACATATGTCTTTCACTAAATGCATTGGGATATCATAATTTGTGTTTCTGGGGGTGGAATGGCTACCCATTGAATAATATCCATATATTTTATAGAAATATTGCTTGTTTATCGCATGAAGTGCTATTCCTCATCATTTCACTCAAAATAATATTGGCCAACTTCATTAAGGTACAACTCTACCTGTAACAAAATGCAATTCACTACTATCACAATCTATTTGGTATTTAACTCTAAATGGTTGTCCACGTTTCATAGCGTAAACTTGTAAACTCGTGCATGACTCTGCCTGCGCAATATGAGTCTGTGACCTTGCGCTGGAGGACACGAATACAGACGTCACCACAAACAGGCAATTTTGTCGATGAAATCAAGGTACCACTAGAGCGCGCTACCATACAACAACTAATTAAATGCGACAATCCAGATAGCCCAGCTATTTAAAAGGTAGTACATGTATCGATTAAATGTCTGTCTTGTCTCTCAATATGTGACTTTGATGTTTGCTAATTACTGTCACAAAAACACTAAATTGATGTAATGATGACAGTTGACAGTTTACTATTTCACAATTAGGAAATAATATCGAAATGTGACATGCCATGTAACATTTATGTTTAGCTACTCGATGTGTATTATGATTTACCTGGATTGTTATGTTGCATGTGCAGAGAGACAATTAATTGTAAGAATGAGAGACCTAGGAATATTATGTTGTACTCAAGACGTTAAGGTCTATTTTTTTTATGTTTTACCACTTTTGAGGTTGTCTTGGTTTCACCCCTTCCCCCATCTAAACCATATGCCCCTCTTCCCCCATTTGTTCAGTTCACTCGTTGCCATCTAACCTTTAGATATACAAGAACAGACTAAGGACACCCTGCCATTCAAATTTATAAATATTGAAACCTTTTATAGACTCTCTATTCCCAAACTCACCTTAAACCATTTGGCAGCAACACTGATCCACAAACATCTAATTTACTACAGAATACAAAGCCAAATTAATTGCTCTTTTTAGTGCTTGTGGGTCTGTAGCTCACACCTGTTTTGGGGTCATGACCTTCAGTATGCTCCACCCCAGTCCACGTTCTTCTTTGACAACACATTCATCCATGAATGTCCTGAAGTCCTCAAAGGCATCTCGAGACTTACTGTATGTATACCTAACAACTTCATTATAAATAGAGAATAAAAACCGCTTATTAAATTTCTAAAAATAGCAAAATACCAAACTATTGCATAGTCTATGTGAAACAGCCTTTGGTGCGAAAGGATGTGTGGAGACTGCAACATCATCCAGCCTATTTGCTGCGTGTGCGGAGTCCATGTATGACCTTGATTTCAAGGTCGGTGGTTTTTCAATGACATCATGAAAACACTGCTACCCTCATCTCATAGGCAGATCATTCTGCAGTCTAAGTAAAATGAACAGAGACGTATTCTAAAGCCTAACTCTAGGCTACCATGGTGCTTCCATATTAACCGTTTTATATTTTAAAGATCGGTATGATTATAGCATATTTAATGGCAAAAGTTTACCACGTGTGGTTATATTTCGTGTTAAGCTATTGTAACAAAATAAACTATTTACATAAATTCGGTAACCAACTGTTGTTTTACAAGGAGTTTTCCGGGACACGGGATATGGGTTATCGGCTATTCCGTGACAGCATAGCACGAGCACAGGGAGAATGCGCACCCCTCTCCCTTTCTCTCTCGATACCAACTGTCAAGTTACCGAACGGATTCGAGACTTCGTTCTTCCTCCTCTCATCTAGTCGCAGCCACCCATTTACCCCCACTTATTTGTCCTCGATCCAAAAACTGCGCGTACCAGCTGACGAGTGTGGCCTGTAGCGGATTGAGTCGGGTCAGTGTCACAAGACCGAGTTGACTGAGCGCAGCTGCAAACATTTTCCATGCCATCTAAAGCGATGTATGATTTCCTATGAAGAAGTGTGATCTATAGTGAAACATGAATATAGAAAAGTAGAAATATAATGTATTTTGAATATTGTGTAGAAGAAAAAATACTAACATAGGCAAACTAGTTATGTAGGCCTATGTGTATATTGCAAAATATAGGCTACAGTACAGTAGCCTATGTGCCTTAGCTTGATTATGCAATCCAAATGACTATCTCAGAAATGAAGTAGACCTACACATGAAAAAACACTATGTGTCTTGGCCTACATCTTTAGCAATAAGCACTTAAGTAAGCTAGTAGACCTTACAATAACTATTGGGTTGATCTCTAAGTATTGGTCTAGGTCGGGCCATGTGTTATTATAGGCATGTAATGAATATAAAGAGATTCGTTAATACATCAGGCTTGAACATGCATTAATCCATTATTATCTTAAATAAATAAAACAGCCAAATTAAATATATAAGTATATGCTATACAGACAAATAATTAAATCCTAGAAATGTATATTTTTCTGTGCTTTCTTATGGTGCCAGTGACCAATTCTAAATACAGAAGATGGCTTGTGATTGTGATTATGAAATGCAGGCCTACATTTTGATAAGGGGCAAAAACAGGTAGATGCTGCATCATAGCATAACCTACAGTTAAGTATATCAACCCGATCTCCGTTTTCTGAGATGCTTTCCTTGTGATAGCCTACCGTGGGTCATTTTTTTCATTGTTGCAACGCGGATGACGTTTATGGAAGAAGGCTGGATTGCAGACGCAAGTAGAGAGGGAGGAGAATAGAAGGGATATACGTAGCTAGAACCTCAGTTGTAGCAGAAAGGATAATCTACAACCGCTGTATGATACAGTAACATAAATATGCTGGACCCGGCTGGATAAAAGAAGAATAGCTTATGGATTAAATACCAAATCAGTTTTTCGACGGTGTCCCTTGATACATTGTTTTTATTTTCCAGCAATCGTCTTGGAAGCATTTAGCGCTACGACGGCTGATCCAATCTCAGATCCTGCATTTTCAATATACATACATGTCATTATCACCTATTTTTTTCACTGGCTTCATGTGGCAATGTCGAAAACCCGGTGAGCTTATCCGTGGCTAAGCTGGTCGACAGACATCATTGTAGGAGAGTTAAACTGTGGCTACCGTAGCTACGGTACTGCCTGGTTTAAGACCTCCTTCTGGCGATGGTCTCAAAAATACAAGTAAGTGTTTGATAGTGCTTAGTATTATACTGTCCAAATTTAGCCTAATGTAGGCAATTATTTCTGAATTATTTGCACGAACGGTTGCACTATTCCGCAGTTGATTAACTTTGCGTGAGCACGTTTATTGAAGGGGACGCGCTAACGATATAACGTTTCGTTGCTAGAAGCTACAGAATGATTGATCAGGCATGTGTGTTGTGTCTGTGACACATCGTGACTGTCCCAACAAGTAAGGTCCACCCCCTCGATGACCAACTGTAATAGCCTACATTTACAGTCAGTCTTAAGCACAATTTGGTAGCCTAGATGATCGTATTTATGGAACAGACTTTATCAGTTTAAACAGACTGATTTGAAATGAAACCAATGTTATACAGCAGTCCTACTTGAGTAGATATGGCACCGGATCTGCAATAGACTAGTTCATGTTTCTGGACTTTCTGTGCCTATGGCACAATGTCATCTCAAGTTAATGGTAAGTACTTAACAATGGTATTTGAGTGACAACCATCATTTGAAGAGTTTGATGCCTTACTGATTCACTTTAAACACAGTTTCTCAAGTGTTAAATCTGTGTCGAGAATCCAGGTGAAAAGGGAATGCCCTGCGCAGACTATGATGCTTCAGGACCTGAGATTCCTGATCTTAAGAAGACATAATCCAGTTTTTCAATTAACCTTTCACCGCTCTGAGATCAGTGGGCAAGGTCACCTCTGCTGCTCACACTGTCCAGAGTGTGCCGCATACACAGCTTTCAGATGAACTTTAGATAAGTCACACTCTTCAGTGCTTACTTACGGAGAACAAGATAGCAGTTCTTAATGTGAGAAATAGGATATTTACAGAGATAAAGAGGCAATTACTAGACAAAAGGAAATATAGGAGGGCATTTTGTTGATATTTATACCGGCTTAAACCTATCTCAAAGTTTCTCTGACTTCAGAGTCTGGAAAAGCTCTTGGTGTCATTGGCACAGTGTCAATATAAAGGGGACATTTATTTAATTTGTTGGCAGCCTACAGAGAACATCCCATTCCAGTAGTTGGATTTTCAACAAGGGCAGCCCTAGAAAAAACAACATACATCCATCCAAATTCTGATCTTCTGTCCTGACCAAATGAGTCAAAGCGCTTCCCTGCTCTGTACATTGTGGGTCACCTCAGGCAGGCTGGTTGACATGGCTGGTGTTTGAGAGGATCAAAACCTTAATGTATAATTGGTAAATATGTCTGACTGGTCTACACATAATAATGAGTATTTTTTTCTGTGATGCAATGTTCAATTTAAATAAGTCAGTCAGCAGTCGGATGCACTGCCGGCTGTAATGTGGATTAAATTTACAGTGCTTGAAGTCGCAAATAAATTTACTTTGCTCAGATCTCATAACGGTCACAAAAAACATTTACCCTTTTTATAATGTACTAGATGCAGAACAATGTGCCAGTCAGCTTGCGAAATATGAGTTTGTAAAAGGAAGAATCTAACTAGAAAGTTTTAAAATGTTTTCTTTCAGCTGGACTAGTTAAGTTTTTAAAGTTTTACTTTAAACTGTTGTGATGCATGTGAATGATTAGATATGGCACTGTGGTATTTCATAAAGACAATTATTTTTTTACCTAAAAATATAACAACTGTTTACAGAGATTTATAAACAGACTCCCTCCTTATCTTTTTACCAGGTTATACACATTGTCATTTTATTCACTAACATTTCTTTCAACATATTTTCTTGTCTCTGAACTTTGTAAATTATCTCCTAATGTAAATGTTCTGTGTGTGCATGTGATAGAGGCCGAAATGCAGTTACTATCTGCCCTTCAAGCTTTCCAGTGACTTTGACCTTTGGAATGTGTCAGAGAGAACAGATGGGGGAGGGTTGGTTGGGTGTAGTGTGCAGAACCGTGCATGTGTGCTTGTATGGGAATGACAAAAGTGACTCCAATGAGCTCAATTGTGCTAGTGAGACACATTTCCCCTCTGCCAGCATTTTCTGTCAAATTGTGTTAACACTACACTGTGTATGATAGGAGGTCACTGTGTTACATGATTCCAATTTTATTTAGAACAAGGAACAGCTCAGTTTTTTTACAAAGCTTTGGGAAATGTCTGACTCACTAACACACACTTTCTTGGAAATGCACACCCCTAGTAAGCTTGAAACCCATAGACATAGTGATTGAGCTCAATTATATTTTTGAATAGCATCTGCAGGCTCATACTTGATAAAGAAAACCTTATATGATGTCATATCATAATAAATGTGTTTTTCCTATGTGTAGAGTTGGAAATAAAATCAATTAGGGTAGCAACATTTTACTTTCAACATACATCTAACTCATGAGAAGAAACCAGTAAATATTTTGTATTTTCTTATAGGTTTCCTGATAATCGGACTGTTCTAATCAGACAATATCCCTAAAGCAATAAATAAGGACGGTGGATTCCAATAGAAGATAAACAGTTTACTGCAGTACATCACACAGGTAAATGGTCTTTATTAAAATCTTTAAGTTTAATTGTGTTCTCATTTATGTCATGCATTTGTAAAGAAGTATGATAACTGGCATTTTAAATATCGGTGTTTAAGGTTTTATTTATACAGAAGGTTGTAAACATTTTGTTACTCATTATCCATGTTGTTGAATGCATGCAGCGAAACCCGAGTTCTAAAGTAGGCCCTGTACACTAGCTGGGGAGGGATAGTCACCCTTGCCTGTGTCACTGCAAATTATTAGCTTGTCGTCAAGTTGGCTACTTCCTATTATACATCAGACCTCCCTGTCTGCAAAGCAACAGTGAATTTCGACCATTGACTGTGATTACGACACGTCTAATGACACGTTGTAGAAGAGCGTTAAGAGCGTTGTTTCGCGTTAGCGTTGCGCAGGCTGTAAACAACACAAATCTGCGTGGAAATATCGCAGAGGGCAACCAAATACTTAGTGAACTCAAGCTATCTGAAGTGAACTAGCTAGCTAACTCGTTAGGCATCTTAATAACCGGCTACAGGTAAGTTAATCACCTGATGAGGAAAGCCAACACAGTCCCTAGCTAGCTGAACACTTGGCTAGTTGCTGTTGCCTGTTTTATGACTCGATTAGTTGGGCTACAGTTAATACGGAGGTAACATGCACTATGTTTCCTTGGAGTTCAATAACCAAAGATATCTTGACAGTTAATATTTGCTAAAAGGCTAGCTAGATGTCCGATTATGTGCAAATGCCACTCAAAATGACCTGCTTACGGCCAACTTTCTATGGCTAACTAAATGTAAGTAGCTATCTTAGAATTAATAGTAAATTTACACATAGCTTCTTTATAGTATCAGGCAATGGAACGGCTAGGTCATTTTCATATTTCTATACATTTTTTCATTACCTGCTCAACGTCCATTCTACACATTCTCAATAATGACTTAGTACGACAATTACATTAAAACATCTATAAAATGCATAGCTGCAAGCTAGCCAACTAATGTAGCTTGCTAGCCTAACTCACATGGACAGCAATCATGCGGAGGGGACTTCCGGTTATCTCGAATGTTTTTATTTATTTGCGGGAGGGGATTACTGATAATAGCAGTGAATAGCAGGCATTTCTATATCATTGACTTTTGTAAACCTTTTTTTCACTATGTCTAAATGTTGTTTCTATAAAGTATGTAGTTAGGAATAATCAACATTAAAAATGTAATCTGAATAGTTTAAAAATAATGGGGAAATAATAGTTTTATGCCAAAGTTTGGAGCAAGGGTAATAGACAGAGAGAGATATTAGAAAAAGCAGGAAAATACTTTAGTCCTAACAGGCCCAGTGTCTGTCTTGCATCCATGGAGCAGGTACCCAAGAGCAAGAAATCACTATAGCAATTAATATATCTTCAGAGCAGGTAGGGCGATTGGGAGGGGACTACCTCTGTCTTAAAGTGCCTCTGCCAATCCAGTCTAGTCTGGGGGCACATTAACTTGGTAGATAAATAAGCAGATCTTAATAGGTAAAAAAAGAATGGGGATGTTTATCTGAATGGATGAGTTAGCTGTAGATAATGGGGAATTACATACTTGACGTATTGTGTAAAGGCATGTAAAGCCATAATGATTACACATTTTGAGAACCACTGGAGCACCTGAAGTACATTGGTCGATATTGCAACCACTCCTGCTGAGCTGTTGAAAGGATGTGGAGACAGGGCCAAGTGGCCGCCAGGCTATAGTTCAAATAGAGGTTCACCCTGTTTTACAAAACAGTCTGTGTTGCAATAACTCAGAGATCTCAGAATTTTAAGGAAACTTGCTACATTTTGAAACTGTTCTCTAGTTGTTCAGAAAGATTTGTACAATTGCAAATGTGCACTGAATTGTGTGCAATACAGTTATTTAGGATCTTGTGGGCAATACTGGAGTATGTTGGGAGTGTGGCCCATCCCCTTACTGGGATTCCTTATCAGGTTTAGTTAAGGGATTGCTGCTCTTCTGCTCTGGATTAATGACCCTAATCTGGAGAGGGCAGAGTAGGTTTGAGCTGGGATTATGGTCTTTTGCAGCCCTTAGCATTTTAGCACTCATGTTAGCACAAACCACTCTCACTCTCCCTTGCTTGTTTTAATCTCACTCTCACTTCATCTATGGCCTAATTTCACACACTGGTCATTCACATTACTTCATTATTGATATCTGTCTGTCAAATTAGTTTCTGATGGTATGCATCAGCCATTAGCCTATTTGGCTACTTTTTGTTGCTGCTCAGTTTAATTATTACCCCATAAGCTTTACACCACACGCACCAATAGGCATACATTGTAGTTTTTCTATTTACGTATTGCCAATCGAAGCAATAGTGCATTAGTCGCTACTTGCCAGTTGAGATGTGAGTGATTCAGCAACATCTTCAATTATCTTTGTGTTGTCTCTTTAGGATTGATGATATTCCTGGATCTCAGCAGGGGTGTATTAATACTAGATGTGAATGGAAGGCTGACACTGAAGTGGGTGTGTGACAGTCTCTCTACTTCTCCTCCCTCCCTCACCCAGTCTGTCCAGCCGTAGTGATCATGTCTTCCAGAGAGCGACGGTCGGACCTGTACATCAAGGCAGAGCCCAGCAGTCCGGAAGGAGGCGGGGGAGGCCGGGCCAGTCCGGGGGGAGCCTCCTCAGACTCCTCCCAGAGTGGAGGAGGTGGAGCTAGAGGAGACGGTGTTGGACGCTACTCCCCCCCCCTGTACACACCAGCCCTACGCTGCCACTTCAAGGAGGAAGGCGGTGACGGGGCTGAGGAGGGTTCCACCGGTAGCGGAGGAGGGCGGTGCAAGTATGCCCTGAGCACCTTACCCAAGAGACTGTGTTTAGTGTGTGGAGACGTAGCGTCGGGCTACCACTATGGGGTCGCCTCATGTGAGGCCTGCAAGGCTTTCTTTAAAAGAACCATCCAGGGTAAGCATGTTTGGGTGGTGGAAGTTGAGTGTCAGACTAGTAAGTAACCCAGTATGGACCTTAATAGCATTGAGTCTAAAGTCTAATTCATAATGGTGTTGTTCGTTTCTCCACCTCACTGTCCGTCCGTCCTCCTCTTCACCTCACTGAAGGCAACATTGAATACAGCTGTCCGGCGTCAAATGAATGCGAGATCACCAAGAGACGCAGGAAGGCTTGCCAGGCATGCCGCTTCACCAAGTGCCTCAAAGTTGGCATGCTGAAAGAGGGTGAGTTTTGGATTCTGAGCCCTTTAACTGGACGGCTGATTGATCAAAGTGACCCTTTATCTTTTCCATATAGCTTGTCTATTCTCATTACTTGTCTCCATGTTCATTTCATTCTGATGCAGGAGTCCGCTTGGACCGAGTTAGAGGGGGGAGACAGAAGTATAAACGACGCCCCGAGGTGGAGAATGCGACATACCAGAGTGCCCCCTTAGCGCTTAGGAAGGAAGGGGATAAAGGTGAGTGAAAGTGTGAGGTGATTTTAAGGTTACTGTTTTCAAACAACACTCCTAAATGTTTGTGCAGTTTTTCCAGCGAGGCCTTGTTTCCCAACCAAAGCATTAAGTTACTTCATGGAACTATTTCCACACAAGCACCGGTTGCAGTCCCTTAGTGCCTGTGTGCCATAACCTTTGTGTTTGTGACCCAGGTTCCTCCAACATTATCGTGTCCCACCTCCTGGTAGCAGAGCCAGAGAAACTGTTTGCCATGCCTGACCCCCTGCAGCCTGACACGGCTCAGCGTACACTCACCACCCTCTGTGACCTCGCAGATCGAGAGCTGGTCGTCATCATCGGCTGGGCCAAACACATCCCTGGTAAGGGGGGCAGGATGAGGGGGGGCATGGTGGGAGAATGCAGGGCTATAGTATTGAAAGAATTGTGAGAGTTGGTTTTCCACTGCTATCAGTGGGCCTAGAGTGGTACAGTATGTCTTAATCAGTGGCTCTGCAGTGGTACACTATGTCTTAATCAGTGGGTCTGCAGTGGTACACCTTGTCTTAATCAGTGGGTCT
>JACXGM010000455.1:21885-63845 GCA_016801145.1 Umbra pygmaea | reverse complement strand
TTCTGTAGTCTTATTTTTGCTTAATGTTTACAGAGTTTGGACGTTACTTGGAGAATGACCTTATCAGCGAGACTAGTAAAGACTTCACAAAGCTGGTACTGGCCATACTCAAGGTACTACCTGTCTTCTTTAGCATCTTCTCTGTCTGGTTTCATACATGGTTGTCTATGTATCACAATGAAGAGTATGTTATATACAGTAAGGTACAGTGCCTCGAGAAATATTCACTCCCCTGTCTTAAGATGAAATATGTCAAATGTTCTTTATGCTTTCATTCCAACAGAAGGAGGAGCTGAATGCAAAAGAGGATATTGATTATCATCTTATTAACAAGGATGTCAAGGCAAGTCTATTTCCATGTAAAATGACCTCCTAAATAGTTTCCTACAAATAAAACAACAATGTGTGTGTGTGTGTGTAGGCATTGAATGATGCATTAACTGGTAAGAAAAAGGACCCTGCTCCCTGGATCCAGGTGTTAACAACGCGAGACTTAAACCATCTCACCAGAGGTAACAAACGCATGTTTCCACTGGTCTCTCTCATAGGCCTGGTAGGCTGCAGACTCATCTCTCTTATCTTTCAGTGCTTTCCAGGTTGGAGGAATTGAGAGGGGAGTCTGTGGATAAAACAGTTCAGAGTCACTTCTCTGGGGACCTGAAGATTGGCTTCCAAACTCTGGGTGGGCCAAAGACCAGTTCAAATGCTTTGTGCTGTACTGAACTTTGTGTGTGTTTAACTGACTAACACTCGCTTTAAAATCTTTCCAACTGTAGTTCGCTCCATCCCAAATATACCATTGTTCCTGGCACAGCGTATACACAATAACATTAAGGTGAATTGATTTTACACTACTCCACATGCTGCTACAGACTCCTTCTGACATGGGTTTGTTGATAGTGTTGGGAGGTGAAGTGTATTGGGTTGTCGGGTTAATAGAGAGCCAGACAGACTGCAGCTCTGCGTGTTGATTGTGTGTCCTGCAGAAAAGCAGTGTGGTACAGGGAATTCTAATAAGTCACAGTGAAGAGGACCTACTCTGTGTGAGAATCGAATACCGCAGGCTGACCAACATGTCACTCTACTCTACAATACAGGTGAATGACAGTACATACGTAGTCCCTTTGACCAAGGTTTCACTGTACAACACAAGTGGACATAATATATGTATTATATTTTAATACCTATTAATTTCTCTCTCTCGTTACAGAAAGAATTCAAAGGGGAGTTGCAGTATGCTCTCCTGGCTTTGTGTCGATCTGAAGACTTATAGAACAACACTGTATTTTCGACAAACATTACCGTACATATTATGTCTGCTCTTATTATTAGCTTACAACCTTGTTTACTAAACATGTTGGTCACCCAAAGGCTTATTTACCTAATACTGACCCAATTTCAAATGTAAGAGGTGTTATTTTCTACTTCTATGAATACCAACCTTAGCGTCTTTGTGTTTGTAGAGGCATCACAATCTCATGTCTGTTTCCTTCTGTTTGTCTTAATTCCAGCAAAATGTCAGACAAGAACAATTAATGTAGAACCCCTCTACAATTGGCAAACCCAGCAGCTGTTTTGAAATACAATTTCATTATTGCATCAAACGTCTATGTTTTGCTATAATTAATGTAATAAAAATGTTAGCTAGCTTGTTCCTGAATATCTTGTTTGAAATGTTTGTAGAAATATTGATATTTTTAGCTAGTTCATAAAATACAACCCACCATTTTCAGCCACCATCCCTGTTTTTTGGCCACATCTCTATTTATTTCAATTACACTACACTAGTGCAGTGCCCCTGCAAAATCTGTTTTTGTGTGTGTTTGTAGTAATTGTTTTGGGTGCTCATTGTTCATTGACATTTTTATTTGTGCATGCTAGAAAGCAAATACTGATACTGACATAAAGACATAAAGCAAATACTGATACTGACATAATGGCAGACAGATTAAATATGGATATAGAGTATTAAAAATAAAAACAGATATCTGCAGTGTAGTAACAGTAACATTTTAAGAGTAGGAAAAATAAGTGTATGTGCAAAATGAACAGTATAAAAAGCAGTAGAATATGTGTATGCATAAATGTAGTTACAGTATGCAGTGTTAAGTAGAGCTAATTCTCAGTTACATTCCAGTTACATTCCAGTTATATGTTGAGTTCACATGTTTTCAGAAGTCCCTAATTAAGACAAAATGATCAGGTAAATGGAGTTCATATCTTAAAAAAAGTAACCTATGAAACAAATAGAAAGAGTAAAGAAAATATAAATCATGGTCACCAGTAAGATATGAACTCCATTTACCTGATAATTTTGTCTTAATTAGGGACTTCCCAAAACTTGTGAACTCAACAAGTAACTGGAATGCAACTGTACAAGCTACTTTACCCAACACTGACAGTACGTACATAACATAAAAATAAATAGAACACTATGGGTGGTATGGGGTAGTGCAATGGGGCAACGTAATCTCACAAAATTCTGTGAAATTAACACGGACCCATAACTTCAACATCCGTGGCAGTTTTACAGAATCGCATGATGACGTAGCAGAGTGTAAATTGCATAGATTTTGCAGGTTGGCAGGCTAGGGACGATTTTTGGCCATTCCGTGAAACTGCTACGGATTTTGGTCCGTGTTCATTTCACAGAATTCTGTGAGATCAGGTCGAATGGGGTGGTTGGGGTGGGGTAGGGTAGTCCAACTGTTGGGGGGAAGAGGGGTTGGTGCTTTGGGAGACCAGAACGTTGATGGCCACCTGCTTATTGTCCCTGTCAAAGTGGCTATGAACCTGGTCAGATCATCAGGCATAATAGCTAACTGCATTAATAACCAAGCCAAACGGTGCTGTCACTATTAACCAAGCCAAATGGTGCTGTCACTACTACAGCTGTCAGACTTAGCTTTGATGCTAACTGCATTTATAACCAAGCCAAATGGTGCTGTCACTACTAACCAAGCAAAACTGTGCTGTCACTACTACAGCTGTCACAGTTCCGTTTGGCATTGTTATTAATGCAGGTAATTAACAAACGATGCTAACTGCATTAATAACCAAGCCAAACGGTGCTGTCAATACTACAGCTGTCAGAGTTACTATGAAGTCGAAGCTAACTCTGACAGCTGTAGTAGTGGACAGCACCGTTTGGCTTGGTTGATAACTACAGCTGTCAGAGTTAGCTTCGGCTTAATACTAACTCTAACAGCTGTAGTAGTGACAGCACCATTTTGGCTTGGTTATTACTTCTACAGCTATATTCTAACATGATGTAATTGTCTGAGGTGTATTTCACATTTTAGCTGCCAAAGCTCCGCTGCTCTGTCTCTGGTACTGCACTGTGCTCACTCAGTTTGCCATGTGGGAGGGGGAGTTGCCAGCGGCTAGAGCGGCGAAAGACAATCTGTGTTTCTTTTGCTGATATGTATTTACCGATATCTTTTGCATTTCTAATCCAAACAACGTCAAATTTGGCAATGCACTTACTCGTGCCCGTAGCAAGACTTTGGTCAAATTTGAAATCCATCATACTAATGGTTTGAGAGATATGCACATAACATACACACAGACAGACAGACAGACGTTCCTGCAATTTATAGGTAGATTTTATGTTGGTTTGTTTTCAGCTACGTAGTGGTGCTCTCTGAAGTGTTTACGAGAAAGCTACGTAACTTTTTTGAGACTGACCAAGTTTTCCCTGCCTAGCCCACTCCGCCCTCATGTGGATTCTTAAAGGCTTCTTTCCTGTACACATAAAAATTGACAGTGGTTGTTAACAAGTTATATATTATTTAACATTTAACTATTTATTTCTGGATACTAGCATGTATATGGGCATTTTGACAACTAAGCTAGCTAAATTTAGCAACACATTTAGCTATAATTTAGAGGTAAAAAATAGGGTTTTACCTGAGGTAGTGTCTGTCGCCAAGTCAAGTTTTTACGATTTGCTTACTTTTCACACACGTCAACACATCACCTATTAAAAATAGCAAAATAATTACTTAACCTACATATATTTCTACGAAAATGGCCATATATCCATTTGAATGCCATAGCGCCCTGTATTCCACTGCTGGTTTGTTAAGCTAAGCAGGGTTGGGCCTGGTCGGTCTCTGGATGGGAGACTAATGCTGCTGGAAGTGGTGTTGGAGGGCCAGTAGGGGGCACTCTTCCCTCTGATCTAAAGATTATTCCCAATGTCTCTGGCCAGAGACCCATCATGAAACGGGTGTCCTTACTCTCTGTGGTCACTAAAGATCTCATGGCACTATTGTGTCCTGGACTAATTTCCAATTTGGCCCCATACCATCATGACAACCTAATCATCCCCAGCTTTCAATTGGCTCTTTTATCCCCTTCCCTCCCCTTTCCTCCTCCCACTCCTCTACAGGCCATTGTTATATAATGAAAAGCTTTTCTCAGTCAACTTGCCTAGTAAAATATAAGGCAAAAAATCAATGGATGTCTAGCCGAAATGGTTTACTTGATATCAAAACGTACTGTTGGTTTTCAGTGAATGTCAGTTTTGAACTTAAGGAGATATATTCCTTCAACCGCTAGATGTGGCTGATAATAGGTGGACGTTAGCTCATATTCCTCAAGCATCTTATAGCTGGCCTCCCAGACACCATTTCACTCACTGTCAGGGCCGGATTATGGACTGGACAAATGGGGCCTGGGCCCAGGGGGCCTCTGACCATTAGGGGCCTCTGTCTAAAATGCACCCAGAGGCCGCTAATGGTCCGAGGCCCATGAGACAATGTACTCCAATGCAAAATGTGTTCCAAAGACACTCATGCCCAGGGGCCTCGTAGTATGTAGATCTGTCCTTGCCCACCATGCCAACATGACCAAACGCTGGTTGGTCCAATGGAATGTCAATCAGAAACAGAATCTGTTTGTCCCCCTAAAAGCTAAGGTTATTTTCCCTGAATGAACCAGGTTTCAATCAGTTGTTGTGCATGCAGCCTTGGATATTTGTCGAGCCAAGGCTAAAGAGTATGTATTCTATGATGAGAAGCTACATTTTGAAAATGTACAACATTGAATACAATATAAAAAATAAAAAATTACACTTTAATGTTTTGACTTGAATATCGGTTTGTGTCGGTATGTGATGGGTCTCAGGCAGTTCCATGAATGTTATAGGTAAGTCATATTACTAAACGTGTCAAATCACTAAATGAGTGTACACTATGCATGCCATGTCCTGGCGTTAAAAAGTGACACCTTGATAGGGATTGACTTCGGAATGACAGCCTTGTTAACCGGGTGCTACCATATATCTCAGAAGTTCTCCCAAATTACCTTCTCAGGAAATTATTTTGAAAACATGAATTATGTTGTATGCCGACATATTTAGGGTTTATATGACCATCGACCATCCCCAACATCCACCCTACCAAAAACTACACTACATGCTACGTCATGATCTTCATATGTTCATATTTGACGTAAATTGGTTTTTAAATTTAGTTCCCTACGAACGTAATTGACCCTCTCATACGTTCATATTTCTGCAAAACAGTTCCCTCAGAATGTACTTCAATGCGATGATTTTTGGGCTGAACCAACTGTACATTATGTACTGTACACCTTTCACGCTGAAAGAGCCATGTAAGTTTTAAATCAGGGATTGTTCCAATTCCAATTCATCACACCATGATGCAATATGTCTATCTATGTGTGTATCATTTGCCAGTCCCCATTAGGAAAAATGCTATTTGGGTAGTACTGGTAAGGTTTAGAGTAGAAGTTACATTTGGGTTTAGGGTTAGAAAAAGGGTTAGTGGTTAGCTTAAGAAGTTAAGTTTAAGTTTGTGGAATAAAGTTTAGAGTTGGATAATGGTGTGTGGGTTTGAAAAACTTTTGACCTTTGACCGAAACATGCAGCTGAGTAATAGACTTATAAGCCATGGTCAGGGGAGATACACTAGAGGAGGTGCATAGGATATGGAAGAGAGAAAGAGGAAAGATGTTTAAAGAATACAAAGAATTTACATTTGTATACTCTATCTACCAAAACTACTCCAAGGCATAAACGTAATTCATTGACAGGAATACAAAAACACAGGCAATGTATCCATGTCCATAGTGATAGTTGTGTTTGAAAAAAGGTCCAGTAAACTATAATAAGAACGTGCTAGCATTCCTCATAGAGTAACAGTTGTTGGAAACGGCAGGGACAGAGAATTGATTTACACAGCAGGCCTAACAAGAACGAAGGTTTATGTTTGGGATTAGTAATACCCACATAGCACTGTCAATGTTTCAACTAAAAACATTAATTTTTCTGCTCCCAATGTTTGGGATAAATTCACTAACCTAAAAATGAAAACGTTTCTAGAATGTTTATCAAGCAACAAGGCCTGATATTTGCTAACAGGACAGATGCATGTAAGGTTACACAGTGCAGCTTTAATTCAAACAAAGAACTGGTGATCATGTGTAACAATAGGTACATCTAGTGGTAGAAAACAAACATTTCCAAGTCCACATAAAAATACTGTACTATTAGTACAGTTGCTTTATTTATTGATGGACCATGGTGCACATTTCCTGATACTTCCAGCATAAGTGTATTAAGAAATTACACATTTTCAGGCATTTATTTAATGAATAGAAAATAAACTTTGCATGCACTAAAACCAAACTGTATAACCTTTTTATGCTGTAAAGTGTCACAGGAATATGCGCCTGAACATCGCAGAAGACAACACATTTCACATTTAGCCAGAGCATAAAAGAATGGGATGCATCTTCATATACTAAATAAAACAATTACCTGCTCTTCGTTTCAGATAATGGTCTGGCCTGCTGGCCTATTAATCCTGGACAGATAACCCGGTGAGCTGAAGGCTGTCAGCTGAGCAGTGAGCCTGGCATTGCATTGTAAACAAGTCTAGACCTATTTACAAATAGGAGAAATGACATGAAACATATTACTATGTAGTATAATCAAGATATAATCGGTGTGTAAGATTTTCATAGAATTATAGGTAAGTGTATTTTTTATTTGTTTGAGTTCCTTTGTATAATATTGAGGGATGGCTTTGTGGGCCTATGGGGCGTCTACTATAGGTAACACTATCATATTTTTGACAATAAAGACTAGCTAAGTCATCTGGTTGTCAATAATATAATATGCAGCGGCACATTGTTTTAACTTGTTTTAATGTATTCCCTTTGCAATCCCAATATCTGTCAATGTACATATGAGATAATCAAAATTATTAATATAGAAATACTGCTACATTTATTCTTGCCTTATGTCAGTTCTCGGTTCTGGAACCATTCTCCTGGATAGGGGTTGGACTCTTTTCTTCTCCGGAGTTCCTCAGGGTGTGAGGCACCGGGTGGGTGTGGGGATACTCACAAGCCCCCGGCTGAGCGCTGCTACGATGGAGTTTACCCCGGTGGACGACAGCGTCGCCTCCCTGCGCCTGCGGGTTTCAGGGGGGAAAACTCTGATTGTTGTTTGTGCATATGCACCAAACAGGAGTTCAGAGTATTCAGCCTTTTTGGAGACCTTGAATGGAGTCCTGTATAGGGCTCCAGTTGGGGATTCCATAATTCTGCTGGGGGACTTCAATGCGCACGTGGGCAATGATGGAGACACATGGAGAGGCGTGATTGGGAAGAATGGCCTTCCTGATCTAAACCTGGTTGTTTGTTGAACACCATGTTCGAACATAGGGATGCTCATAAGTGTACTTGGTACCAGAGCACCCTAGGCCAAAGGTCAATGATCGATTTTATAATTGTTTCATCTGATCTGAGGCCGTATGTTTTGGACACTCGGGTGAAGAGAGGGGTAGAGCTGTCAACCGATCACCATCTGGTGGTGAGTTGGGTCAGGGGGTGGGGGAAGACTCTGGACAGACCTGGTAAACCCAACCGGGTAGTGGGGGTGAATTGGGAACGTCTGGAGGAGGCCACTGTCCGACAGACTTTCAACTCACGCCTCCGGCAAAGCTTTTCGTGCATCCCTGTGGAGGCTCGGGGCATTGAACCCGAGTGGACAATGTTCAAAACCTCCATTGCTGAAGCTGCGATGGGGAGCTGTGGGCTTAGGGTCTTGGGTGCCTCAAGGGGCGGTAACCCACAATCACCGTGGTGGCCACGGGTGGTCAGGGAAGCCGTCCGACTGAAGAAGGAGTCTTTCCGGGATATGTTTCGTGGAGGACTCCAGAGGCAGTTGCAGGGTACCGAAGGGCCCGAAGGACTGCAGCCTCTGCCGTGAAAGAGGCAAAGCAGCGTGTGTGGGAAAAGTTCGGAGAAGACATGGAGAAGGACTTTTGGTCAGCACCAAAGTGCTTTTGGAAAACCGTCAACCACCTCAGAAGGGGGAAGCATGGAACCATCCAAGCTGTATAAAGTAAGGATGGGACTATGTTGACCTCAACTGAGGAGGTAATAGGGCGGTGGAAGGAGCACTTTGAGGACCTCCTGAATCCAACTAATATGCCCTCTATATTAGAGGCAGAGCTAGAGGATGATGGGGGATTGTCATCAATTTCCCTGGTGGAAGTCACTGAGGTAGTCAAACAACTCCACAGTGGCAAAGCCCCAGGGATTGATGAGATCCGTCCAGAAATGCTGAAAGCTTTGTTTGTGGAGGGGCTGTCTTGGCTGACACGCCTCTTCAACATTGCATGGAAGTCTGGGACAGTGCCAAAGGAGTGGCAGACTGGGGTGGTGGTTACCCTGTTCAAAAAGGGGGACCAGATAGTGTGTGCCAATTACAGGGGTATCACACTTCTCAGCCTCACTGGTAAAGTCTACTCTAAGGTGCTGGAAAGGAGAGTTTCGGCCGATAGTCAAACCTCAGGTTGAAGAGGAACAATGTGGATTCCGTCCTGGTCATGGAACAACGGATCAGATCTTAACTCTCGCAAGGATCCTGGAGGGGGCCTGGGAGTGTACCCATCCAGACTACATGTGTTTTGTGGATTTGGAGAAGGCGTATGACCGGGTCCCCGGGAGATACTGTGGGAGGTGCTGCGGGAGTATGGGGTGAGGGGGTCCCTTCTTAGGGACATTCAATCTCTGTATGACCAAAGCTAGAGCTGTGTCCGGGTGCTCAACAGTAAGTCGGACATGTTTCATGTGAGGGTTGGTCTCTGCCAGGGCTGCGCTTTGTCACCAATCCTGTTTGTATTATTTATGGACAGGATATCGAGGCGTAGTCGGGGTGGGGATGGGTTGCAGTTCAGTAAGCTGAGGATCTCATCGCTGCTTTTTGCAGATGATGTGGTCCTGATGGCATCATCGGCCTGTGACCTTCAGTACTCACTGGATCCGTTCGCAGCCGAGTGTGAAGCGGTTGAGATGAGGATCAGCACCTCTAAATCTGAGGCCATGGTTCTCAGCAGGAAACCGGTGGAGTGCCTACTCCAGGTAGGGAATGAGTCCCCAAGTGGTGGAGTTCAAATACCTTGGTGTCTTGTTTGCAAGTGGTGTGACAATAGAGTGGGAGATTGGTCAGAGAATCGGTGCAGCGTGGGCGGTATTACACTCAATATATCACACCGTTGTGACCAAAAGAGAGCTGAGCCAGAAGGCAAAGCGTTCGATCTACCGGGCGGTTTTTGTTCCTACCCTCACCTATGGTCATGAAGGCTGGGTCATGACCGAACGAACGAGATCCAGGGTACAAGCAGCCGAAATGGGTTTCCTCAGGAGGGTGGCTGGCTTCTCTCCCTGGCATCAAAAGGAGCCAGTTGAAGTGGTTTGGGCATCTGGTAAGGATACCCCCTGGGCGCCTCCCTAGGGAGGTGTTCCAGGCACGTCCAGCTGGGAAGAGGCCTCGGGGAAGACCCAGGACTAGGTGGCGAGATTATATCTCCAACCTGGCCTGGGAATGCCTCGGGACCCCCCAGTTGGAGCTGGTTAATGTGGCCCGGGAAAAGGATGCTTGGGGTCCCCTGCTGGAGCTGCTGCCCCCGCGACCTGACCTCGGATAAGCGGATGAAAATGGATGGATGGATTATGTCAGTTAACAATATGTCTACAAATTTAATCAAGAATGAATGCTTATGTGTTAGATATTGATGTTTTATACAGTACTCTATATGTGATGATAAGTAAATCTTGATTAATAATGATAAATCTTTTTTAATTATGTGTAGTCCGGTTGCTTTTATTATGTTAAGGGTAATGACCCGGGCCAAGTGGCAGCCAGGACACTCAATAAGACATCTGGGAGTGAAGTGTTTAATTTGTGTTTCTCTGGTACACTGGACAAATAAATAGGGTGTAGGGGAGTGGTAGAGGGTGTCATTTAGTCACTGGTTGGGGGTTAAGGACAGGGGTGAAAATATTGTGTAAAATTAGGTATAGTGTAAGTCTAGTCTACTTTGTATTGTGTGTGGTGTATTATGGGGAATGGGAAATAGGCATAGAAATAGAATAAATATAGTACGGCCTTTCCAATTCAAATAAATGTAGCAGAATGGTCAGAGCAGCAGCCATTTTTATGTGTACCATTCCATTGCAAAGATCTAGCAGCCTTCTTCTGCATTAAACCGATTTGTGGCAGAGTTGCGGACTCACTAGTGGCCTGCCATGTTGGTGAAGAGGAAGTGGCGAGTGCTGGATTGAATTGCTTCATATTTCTATTGGTAAGTCATCAAAATATATTCAATAAATGCTAATATTACAATACTCTCTAACGGAAACTATCCAACTAGTGAGAGCGACACACTTTACGGCCCCACTAACGCGTGTTGTCAACCAGGGCCGGGGTGAGTAATAGGGAGAACCAGGAGAATTCCCGGTGGGCCACTATTTGTTGGGCCGGTAGTAGCTATTTTATTATCGCTTTACTTGATGCAGTTTGGACTGGGCTACCTGACTGCAGATGTGAGAGTGCAGCCCACTCTTTGAGCACCTTTCCTACCTTGCATTCTCACATCACACACGAGCTGCTAACTTGGCTGGCACGCCCTTGTGGCACACATCAAACAAGCCCTCAAAATCTAATTGGTCACCAGACCAGGGGCATCATTTAGTTAATTATCGTGTACCCACTTGATATTTCCTTTTTCAATGCTGAAAACATTAATAATGTTTATCTAAATTCAAATTGCACCAACCTCTTTGCCAATGTGAAACCACTAAATGTGTACTCCCTGCGCGTGATGAATTTACCTCCAACAGCACGTTCAGAAGTCTGTTCTTCTGAATGTGCGCGATGGTAGAGATGCAGAAGATGAGGTGCCAGACAAAGATAACTTCTTAATAACGTCTATATTAACTAACTCCTGCGTCTGATTTAGAAATAGAAAAACTCCAAAACAAAGCAGACTCTTGGAAAATTCGTTTTCAAAACGGTAAGGAAAATAATTGCTGACATTTCAGTCAGGTGTCTAGCTATCTAGCTCGACACTCAGTCAGTAGATTGCTAGCCAGCGTGCAAGAGCTCTGGTTAGCGTTTGTATTAACTAGCTAAATGTGTAGATCAAATCAATAGCCTAACTGTCATGGTAGCTCATTTTATTTATTTAATAAGAGAATGAAAGATGTGCAGTGAAAGTCAAACACATGGTAGACCCTCACTCATACCCATATAATTATAATTATAAACTTTGCTTTACAGAGAATAATGAAACAAATAGCAATACAAAACAAAGTTATGCTGAGGCAGGCTGCCATACAGGAAGACCAAGAGAGGAGAGCGCATAGAAATGGAATGATTAGAAATGCCAATCCAATTCAAATCATTGTAGCAGAATGGTCAGAGCGGCAGCCATTTTGTGGTGTACTATTCCAGTGCAAAGCTCTAATGCTGTTACTCCCCTCGAGGTTTAACAAAAGGCTCAAGTTGTTCCTGGGTTTTAACAGGCATTTATTGTTGACAGAGTCTTCTAACATCTCTTTGCATGTAGTAAGGGAGTAAAAGGATACAATTAAGATGCACTTATGAAGTTAAAGCATTAATAATTAATATATTTCCTTTTCTCCCCTGTTGCAGTAGTCTGGGTTAAGAACGGAGCAATGCTTAATAAAATCGTACAGAGGATTGATAGTATAGACGTTGTTGATATTTCCTATCTAACCATCTGACCTCACAAATGATCACTTATCCGTGTGTAAACAGCTACGGAAAGAAATACTACAGCGACCCGGGAAAACTTAATCGCTACCCGCGATACTCAGTAAACAGTGCATAGGCTACCTAGCTTGAACTGTGTGCGTGATAAGAGCTGAAACATAGGAGCAGGCCGCAACAAGATATAGCTTACGTTCCCATTAATGACTCCACTGGAGACGTTCTGGGAAATGATTTAGAATGTCTATGACAGAACTTAGTAAGTGAATAATATTTAATTCCAGTTAAGGGGCATTGGAATACAACACTTTAACCGGACACAGAATTATGCAATACAATATCAAGAATTTACCTGTCGTCTAACACTTCTAAACATGATCTACGATCTAAGCCTGTCTTATACGGTTCAGTCTATTACAACATTTATTCAACACATTTGCTATGGCGCGCACAGAACGTGTGTCCAGGAGAGTTGTTAAAGAGATCTCATCAGTTTAACTAACCTTAAACAAAGACTTATATTTCCCCTCGAGAGGGGCCGCCCAGAACTCCCGCTACATACGAAATACAGAATCAGTTCACTGGCTGGAATTGGAGAACAACAGAGTACATTAACAATTAGATTATGCGTCGCCTTGGCGCCTCGGCGCATCTGGGCTGTCACAAAGGACTGGGTTATAACATTTGAATATCTTACAGAGGGGGGAGCTAGCATTTGTCTTCTAGAAACCCTGTGGAGACACCATAAGACCTGTTACAAGTAATAATACCAAACTCCCTTTATGGGTGGATCAAAACCAAAAATCACATATGAACAGACTTAAATGTGTGACATACATTGGGGTTTGCCCCCTTTCCATGAATCTTAATTCATCCCAGGAAATCCTTTGTTAGATGAGGAGGGATGGGAAGCCAGCTGTTGAAGGAGTCATTATTTGGTCCTATAAACAATAATTTCCCACTACATGCATGCTCCCTTATTGTTACATCATGTCCACTTTGCCATCAGAACTGGTATAAATACAACACAGAAAACGATAATTAACCTTAAATTCTTGACATACTTGAAGACAATACTAAACAAAAATCACATAGAAAACTAAGAAATAAAGCCTAAATTTATGCTATGTAAAATATTGTCTAAATTGGCTTGTTACAAACACTGTCACGTAACACAAATAAAAAATAAGGAAGATAATATACCTTATTGGCCGCATGAACCCGAGAGGGTAAACTTAAAAGGTTATTCCTCTTCACCCTTCACTGATAAACTTAAGAATGACTTTAAAAACTTTAGAAATGTTTAAAGCTTTCAGACAGCAGGCTAGCAAGCTTCAGCACATATCAACTTAGCCAGTGCATCCACCAATCTCCCTATAGCAACAAATTATAACTTACGCACGGAACAAAAAATAAGTTCCTCCCTTTCCAAAGTTTTTAACAAGAATTAAATAAACATTAACTTGTTATTTATTTTCCATGAAACATTATTTATTTCAATCATATGATTCTCAACTAAATATATATTTATATTTTAAACTGTAAACCTTGAATTTAAATATATATGACTTGCTTTTGACAGCAGCTACAAATGCCCTACTTCCGCATTGAACCGATTTGCGGCAAGTCGCAGACTCGCTAGTTAGTTTTGCAGCAGCAACAGAGTAGTCAGCTGCGCTAACATATCTCTGTGGCCTGACATTAGGTGGCGATGTATGCACCTTTCAGATGGTTACGATCCGGCATTATATCATAGAAGAAGATCACTGTGGCTGCCTTGTTGTATATAACTTGTCTTGAGAGCTGGACAACATCTAAATAATCTTGCTTGATAGCTAACTAAATAACACTTTGAGATAGCTAATGGAAAAAAAATGAGTACGACATACTTTACAGCCCCACTGGCACATGTTGTCACTGTAACAACAAACAAAAGTCACCATTTTGTTGTGTACTAATCGAATGACCGAGCAAAACAGTTCAATTAAGTTTCTATTGATTCCATTTCTATGGGAGAGAGGTTAGGGCATATTATATTAAAAACATGTTTTCCATTCATGCATATTTGTTCATCATGCATAAGTGACCTTTCTGACAGGGCTGAGCCAGGCAGAAGCTATTGATTAGTGGATAAAGTAGTCCTAGGCCACACATCTACTGGAGTAAAAGTATAATCTCCTCAGAAATGTGTACTTTGGTAAAAGTCCTCTATTAACATTTCAATTAATTATTAGGCTAATTGATCATCATTATAACATCATATTTAATGTAAGACACTAGCTATCCCTTACTTGTATAAAAGTATTTGTTTAACGTACAATATGTAGCTTTTGGCTGCCAGGGGGCTCTCAATCAAAACAATAGCAAAAGATGTACTTGGATGACGTCGGGAAGCATGATCATGGTAAATGGACTGCATTTATATAGCGCATTTTTCTGACCAACAATGGCCACCAAAGCGCTTTATATTGCCTCACACTCACCCATTCATTCACACATTCATACACCGACGGGGTAAATCATGGGTTTGTTATCATCGTCAATGACAACCTTCCAATCTAGCGTCTCCGGCAGAAAAAATGTTCACTGACAAAGTAATGTATTGTTAAAAATATTATAACTTTATTCACGTAATGTTTGGCGGTTCCCTGGAACTTAGAGCAACTAGCGCAGTCAAAGGTTATATGACGCCATTGACGGAAGACAAAATGAAACGTCCCGTGTCTTCGAATTATATTACAAATTTCTCTGGATTTGAAAGTTGGTGGAAACATTTAGGATAATGTAAGTACACAACTAAGAAATATGTATAGTGATGTTTGCTTTTTTAATGGTATTGTTTTGGAAAACTACGTATTGTACCTTTAAGCAAATGCCAATGCAATGCTTAGGAATTTATTGCTGATTTAGGGTTGGTTTGTAAGTAGTGTCTCATTTTGTATACAGCCGTTTACAATCGCTAGGACCCATTTCTCAATACTTGAAAGTTGGTTATGAGAACTGTGTGTACAGTTTTTAAAAAGAGACCTAAATATTGAGAAATGGGTCCGAGCGATTGTAAAAATTAAATGTTTAACTACAAATAGTACACAGAACTAAGAAAAAGGTCTTCTGAAATGGGTAATATACAACCTCATTCATCAAACTTAACATTTAGCTTATTTGCTGAATGTCTCTGTATTTACTGTAGTTGGCTAATTACTGAGGATATTTTGTTTAATAGTGCTAGCGTATACATTTAAGTTGTCTCTAAATAAATAAATGAAACATAAACAGTGGGAAATTACACATTGAAAGGGGGTAGACTATTTGCAGTTACTATTTACCCCCTTTACAAAATGGGCTGGTTCACCACAAAACTCCCAAGCTGAAAATGTGTCCCACTCCGGCCCTGGTGGCAACTAACAACAATCGCCATTTTGTTGTGTACTAATCGAATGACCACGCCAAACAGTTCAATGGCTTTTCTATTCATTATATTTCTTTGAAAATAGGTTTTCGTCCGGTTTCAGATTCCACACTCCAGCACAGTTGGTGGCGGTAATGCACTGTTACAGTTGAGTGCCAATGGCCAGTTAAAAGACAAAGAAAGAAGAAGAAGGTGGCAGCCAGGCGGGAATACATAATGCGTCAGTTCCAGTTCCCTTTTTAGAAGGGCGGGGTACACCGGAAGTGTGTTGAAATAAGGAAGACAAGAGAAGGAGGGCGCTGAGCCAACAGAGGAGTCAGAAAGAGCCCGAACTCGTCTCGTCTGCACCGCTTTTTTCCAAATTCCTGGCTACATTACTATTTGTATTTAGTCGACATAAAAAACTATCGCAAACACGTTTTGCTTAAAAGGAGAGTCATACTTGTATTCGCCTTTGAACTCTTACTAGAAGCTAATCGTATTTAGCCGATAGCTACTTAGCTTAACTCGTTAGCTACATGTAGCGATTCACTGGTCATTTACATTCTCGAGGTGAAACTTCGGTTTAGAGTTTAGGCAGGTCTGATTATTTGACGTAGTTCTCCAGCTAGCTAACTAAACTAGGGTTAAAGTA
The DNA here is from genome assembly GCA_016801145.1 of Umbra pygmaea. Taxonomy (NCBI): domain Eukaryota; kingdom Metazoa; phylum Chordata; class Actinopteri; order Esociformes; family Umbridae; genus Umbra; species Umbra pygmaea. The sequence continues at coordinate 47,747 of JACXGM010000455.1, read as the reverse complement.
GAGTTTAAGTAACACGTTATGCAAATAACACTGTCTATCGCTAAATATTAGGCTGAGCTGATTTTCTAGGGTGGTGTGACCTGAACGTGAGACAGAAACGCAGATCAGTTCTGATTTCCAGTTTGGACTCGTTGTCGGGGCGTAACTTCAGAAAACACTGCGCCGGCATCCACTTCTGCCTGCTTGGACCCGATTTGACTGGAGCGATTATCACCCTGCTCGAGCTAGTTCTCAAATTTTGCAAGACAGACAGCTAGTTAACTTAAGTTTAGAAAATGGCTAATAGTATCGATGCAGTGAAGCGAAAAATTAAAGTTCTGCAGCAACAGGCGGATGAAGCAGAGGAAAAAGCCGAGACCTTGCAAAGACAGGTTGAAGAGGAGAAGAGAGCAAGAGAACAGGTAACGTTGAAATTACGTTTCCAGCCACCATCGATTCGCATAAATGATAGCCAACTACATTACATATAAATTTAAATGCATTGATTTGATATGGTGACTTTCCACACCACCGAACTGAGCTTGGTGATTAGTTGGGTGGTTAGTTGACGCTGCCACCAGTTTGGTTATGCTGGTTATTACAGTTGGCTCAGTACTGTCAAGGAAGCTGACTTCAGCCTGTTAATTCGATGTGACAAATTCCTTCTGCTAACGTTAAATCAGGGACTGTAGCTAAAGTTGGACGTCCTGGATTTCCAGTTAATGTACCTAGTTGGCATAATTGTACCCAGTGATACTTACGTACTTTCATTGATTGACCAAGTGGCTTTTTGTTGTGTAATGTTCATTATTTAGTATATAGGAAAAGTTGGTCAAATGCTCAGACGTGTATAGTAAATCGTTCGTTTACAGGAATGTCAAATGTTTGCCCCTAGGCTTTGCTCGGAACGTGCCAAATTCCTCCTCCACTAAAATTACATGTAGTGATGTAGCGCCTGATACACCACAACATTTATTACAGTCTTTATTGCATTTTTATGGAGGACTAGTCTCCACTAGTAATTATCCTGTTGTACTGAATATTCAAACACATTCCAGATAATTGGACAGGAAAATTAACCATAGCTTTCGTATTTAGTAAAGGAGTTCTCTTGCACAGGCCCACCTTGGAAGAGGGTGAGACAAGAGCCCAAGCTCTCGTGTGGAGTCATTCTATGGTGACACAGGAAATGTGGTTTCCAACTGATTGTGGTTGTTGCTGCTGCTGCGAGAGGAAATGACAATGGACGACATGTTTTATTGTCTATATTGAAAAAAGAACTGAAGCACCTGACTATGAATGTGTCTAATTTTAGTTAATTTCCTCTTTGGTGTAGACACAGAATTATGGCGTGTCATGACACCTAGTAGTCACTAGTAAACTACTTAAGTTACTGTTTATTCCAACCAAACTAATTGGAATACAATAATTAACTATTGGCTCTGTCTTTGTACAATGTGCTATTTCAGGGGTGCAGGGATTCAGAGGGGGCAGGGCTGTTGAGGGGGTGCTGATTTGCATATCTCTATGGCGATGGCCTTCGTTGGCAAGATGGCCGGTGCTCGTGCATGCTGTCAAACACTTGCATTCCAATGCCATGGCAACTGGGTTTCCATCAGTGCTCTGAAGTTATTTTATGCAGCCACAGCAGGTGTCCTTTGGTTGTCTTTGTACAAGGGAAAGTTAATCAAGTAATGAGTGTATCTATACAAACCTTCATGGTTTTCATTACCTCCTGATTTTAAACGCATCTTAGTCAACCAGGAGTTGGAAGCTGTTGGTCAATCGATTGGTCTGTGGTTGGACTGTTTTTAATCCATTAGCACGTCTTGCATATTACAATTGAAAACCAGGGGTCTGGTTGGCTCTGAAGTCTGCATTGAGTACAAGCCTTTTAGATGTGCTGTAGGATTCAGCTTGTTTCTTAGGTCAGCACTCACATTTTATTACCAGAGTCATTAAGGTGAACTGAGTGGTTTTAGTCTTAGTCACACTGCTGTTACTGTGGACCTGTTTTTGTTTCAGTTTCACTAAATACATGGGCTCAACTTAACACACTTCGAAGTTTTGTGGCAAAAAATAGTCTTTCTCCACTTCAGTAGTGTGTAATAAGTCTTCTGTTAGCATGTGAAAGACAGGTGACTTGTTGGGCGAACCCGCGGCACACATCCGCTCTGCTTACACTTGGAGAGCTCGTGGATTTGAGAACGAATAGTGTTTTGGGTAGTTAGTGTTAATCTTTTATATCTTTACTCTTTTTTATTCTCTTGTACTAAGCATATACAATTGTTTAACAAAATTAAAAATGTTATTTGTGTTTGTAATGTTAATAGGTATTTGAGACAAGTGTTTTTTTACAAAACAAGTACTTGCTAGACCTGTAAATAAACCTCTTTTATTCTAAACTCAATGGACCTGCCTACCTTTAAGGAGCTCATCTGAAGCATTTGTGCATACACTCACTACTGTAAGTCGCCCTGGATAAGAGCGTCTGCTGCTAAATTACTTAAGTAGTTCTTGGTCTGGCAAAAGACTTAGACCTACATTATCAGCAGAAACCCACACGTTTTTAAAAGCATTTACAAAGCCGAATACCGATTAGTAAATATGCAAGGTAAATTGATTATTTCAATCCTTTTAGCATGTTATAGCTAACAATATTGTCAATCATATCTTGTCCTTGTTTCGAAAGGCTTTTACCAGCTCTTTTGCCTCTACTGTGACATGTTACCCAACTGTGCCTTTAGTAGATGTATGATGATCTTTGAACTATTCATACACAAACAGTGCTTTACCTTGTAGCGGTTCTGTAAATGGCATTTACATTGTGATTACCACTTTTTGTCAATGACCTGAAAGGATTTGTGTTGATTTGAAATAATGTTGAAATAATATTGCTGCTTGAAGATGCAACTTTTAGTTCCTATCCAGCTTATAATGGCAATTGAGTTGATTTGTAGTAGTGCTACTTAGTGCTGATCCTAGCAATAGTAGAGCTGCCATCTGGCGAGTCTGGAGTGACACTTTCATAAGTCTTCTGTCCAATTGGGCTAATGGTGTCGCTAAAGTAAAATGACAACATTTTTCAATTGTCTACCTGATACTGATCTGACTACTAAAAGCACAAATCACTTGGCACATAGTTAATTGGTCAAATTGTTTTAGTCATACATGCTTGGTCTCATCAGATATGATAGCTGGTTCATGAAACTGAACGTTACTGATCTTTACTGACTGAACGTCCCAAGTAAACACTGAAAGTGTAAAGCAGTAATTGCCTTTGTGAGCCGTGTCAGCTTGTCTCTGGTCCATTATGATCTATCCGTCTGTTAGTGGATTTCTAGGGCTTAACAAGCCTTCTCCAACGGCTCTTTGCCCTCTTCCTCACTTATTTTCTGGCACCCATTATTTATCTGCACCAATGCAAGGAAGGTGGGAACAAAACAAGGAAGCCCTACAAAGGATTTAGGAAGTTTCACTCAGTGTTTTAATATTCATGTCTGTCCTGGTGTCATGTGCATGTAATATCGCTCTGTCTGTTTTTCAACCCACCTAGTGCAATGCACATTAGGCTGCTGTTGCCAATATCTGCTATTAAGCACAGTTCAGACTACTGCAGTTTTTGACCCATAGAGCTATTTGAGGTGGGGGTTTGCCGTGCGTGTTTGTTTCTTAGCTCTTCTGGTGATCCAATGTGACTGGTATATCCATTAAAGACGTTCTGTGTTCACACACGCAGCTCTGTTCCAGTTTATTGCTGCCTTCTCCGTATCTCACCCACGCACGCAGGCCAAGGGGAGCCGTATCTTTAAACGGGGCCTCAGTCTGAGGCCTGCTGCTGCCTGTTACATCATAGTAACGCCCACTCTGACAGAAAAGCTCCACCATTGTGTTTAGTGTGTCAGGCTACATCCCTGTCCCTCTTCCTGCCCGAGGTTAAGGTAGTTATGTTAAATAAGTGCTGTGGACAAAGACCAGCGTCAGAATGCCTACTGTTTGTTGGAAGAGGTGTCCAGGGGGCTCGGTACGAGTGCCATTATGCTGACACGTGGTAAATTGTGTATGTGCTTCATCCACAGGCGGAGGCTGAGGTGGCTTCTCTGAACAGGCGCATCCAGCTGGTGGAGGAGGAGTTGGACCGGGCTCAGGAGAGGCTGGCCACTGCGCTGCACAAACTGGAGGAGGCTGAGAAAGCCGCAGATGAGAGCGAGAGGTTTGTGTGCTTCTGTCGCGTTCTGAAGGCCTTACTGACTTCCCTGATGACACTTCCTGTTTCTCTAAGCAGTAGGTGTTAAACTTATTGTGAGGGTTTTGTAGCAGAGAGGATGTGGGTCAAGGTCAGTGTAGTGTTTGATGGAGGGAGCTGGAAATAGCCTGTTTGACTGTACCCTGGGTAAAGGGAACTGGTTTACTGGTTGGTATAGAGGCACGTATCACACATACCTGGAGTGATTGGTAACTTCTTTCCCTTGTTGGCCTGTACACATGGAACTTTAGAAGGTTGTGTGTAGGGCTGCATCCTGCATTCCATCGAGTAATCAGATAAGAAATAATTTTGTTTGAATGAAGAGCAATAAAATTCAATAGTTTGGTTTAATTTTCTGAAAAACCAAAATTTTTATTGCCTATAATATCATCTCTCAAACTGAACATTAACGTAAACTAAGTGCCATATTACATTGTTTTCAAAGAACATTTTCTGAAATGCAATAACCTCAAACTAAGCCATAACTTAAGTTGTGCAACTTAACTTTCAGAACTACAAGTTTCAACCTGAGACTGATCTGTATATATGCCTATATGTAAATATTAGTTATACTCAACCTATTTTCATTCATTTATTTGGTTTCAATGTCACACAGCTCTGTTACATTTATGCTAGTCTATCATTGATCAGCTGTTTCTCTGTGAAGAGAGTGAGAGAAATTGTTGCGCAACAAATCAGCTGTATTTCTGAAGGGATAGAGAACAATTAGATCAAATTGTGGTCACCACTAGTTATTTTCTTGTCTTTGTTTTTGGTAGTTGTTGTTGTTAGGTGTAGTTTCATCATCCATTTGATGGAATGGACAATTAAGTTAGACTCAATGTTTTCTGTTGAGATGCTGAAGCACTGAATTTGTGCTGTTATTGTGTTAAGGTAGTTCGATTTCGCAATAGACAGAGTTTTCCTTTTAAATAGGTTTGAACTGATTCCCGACTTTGGACACAGTCGTTTTCTCCAGCCTGTCTCTTCTCATAGCCCCTCATTATGTACGCTCTTTCTTCATTTTGTAATCTGCGCCATCAGTTCATGGATGTATTAAGAGAGCATGTGTCGCCAGCAGCGTCAGCCCGGTGTGCGCGAGTAATAATTACCTGTGCGGAAACAACCTTGTGTGATACAATGTTGGTAACATTGATTAAACAAAGCTTTGAGGTAAATCATTTTGCATGGATGCTTTTTTGTAATCGAATTATTTGAGGAATTGTTTCAGACCTAGTTGTATGCTAAAACAGGGGTTCTCAAATCTTTTTCTTTCAAGGCCCCACTGTTATAAAGTAATTTAGGAATTCCTTACATAGATATGAAAAAAATAATTGTGTTTATTAAGATAAAATTTGTTGTTGCCCGTAGACTGGCATAGTATAAATGCTGCTAATTAGAGCAATGCTTCTGAAACTGTGGTAAATTCTTTGATACACTCACCTAAAGGATTATTAGAAACACCATACTAATACTGTGTTTGACCCCCTTTCGTCTGCATAACTGCCTTAATTTTACGTGGCATTGATTCAATAAGGTGCTGAAAGCATTCTTTAGAAATGTTGGCCCATATTGATAGGATAGCATCTTGCAGTTGATGGAGATTTGTGGGATGCACATCCAGGGCACAAAGCTCCCGTTCCACCACATCCCCAAGATGCTCTATTGGGTTGAGATCTGGTGACTGTGGGGGCCATTTTAGTACAGTAAACTTATTGTCATGTTCAAGAAACCAATTTGAAATTATTCAAGCTTTGTGACATGGTGCATTATCCTGCTGGAAGTAGTCATCAGAGGATGGGTACATGGTGGCCATAAAGGGATGGACATGGTCAGAAACAATGCTCATGTATGCCGTGGCATTTAAACAATCCCCAATTGGCACTAAGGGGCCTAAAGTGTGCCAAGAAAACATCCCCCAAACCATTACACCACCACCACTAGCATGCACATTGGTAACAAGGCATGATGGTTCCATGTTCTCATTCTGTTTACGCCAAATTCTAACTCCACTATCTGAATGTCTCAACAGAAATCGAGACTCCTTAGACCAGGCAACAATTTTCCAGTGTTCAACTGTCCAATTTTGGTGTGCTCTTGCACATTGTAGCCTCTTTCCAATTTGTGGTGGAGATTCTCCTCTGAGATTCTCCCATTCTCCTCTGACCTCTAGCATCAACAAGGCATTTTCGTCCACAGGACTGCCGCATACTGGATGTTTTTCCCATTCTTTGTAAACCCTAGAAATAGTTGTGCGTGAAAATCCCAGTAACTAAGCAGATTGTAAAATACTCAGACCGGCCCGTCTGGCACCAACAAACATGCCACGCTCAAAATCGCTTAAATCACCTTTCCCATTCTGACATTCAGTTTGGAGTTCAGGATATTGTCTTGACCAGGACCACACCCCTAAATGCATTGAAGGAACTGCCATGTGATTGGTTGAGTAGATCATTGCATTAAGGAGAAATTGAACGGGTGTTCATAATAATACTTTAGTTGAGTGTATATATTTGACAAGGCAAAGCAAGTTATCCTCAAGGGTTTATTTTTCAGAGCTATCCATTCATTTAACTCCTCTGCTTTTATTAAAAAAAATTGCAACCAACCCTGGAATGAAAAATTAAATTGTCATTCAAAAGCTGTGAGGTAGTAGCTACCATTCCTTCTGGTGCAAACTAGAAACCGTCTCCATTAAATAACTAATTATTTAATTAGCTAATTATCTAATTTTTTTAGCATGAACAAGACATTAAAGATCAAAATCTTTATTGTATATTGTGTAATTTAAGAAAATTGTCAAAACACAAACGATTGAGGGCTGAATATAAACTCACACCGAAAATCTAAGTAAACAATTGAAATTACAGGTTTTTCCAAGTTGTGTGAATTTTATCATGGCAACTAATGTAACTCAGTAGTATGTATGTCCCCCACGTGCTTGTATGCACTCCTGACAATGGTCTCGGCATGCTCCTAGGGGGATCTCCTCCCAGACCTGGATCAGGGCATCAGTGAGCTCCTGGACAGTCTGGCACTACTTGGTGGCATCAGATGCACTGACACAGGTTTTCAATTGGATTCGGGTCTGGGGAACGCGAGTGCCAGTCAATGGCATCAACGCCTTCGTCATCCAGGAACTGCCTACATACATTGGCCACACGAGACCAGGCATTGTTCTGCACCCAGGGGCCATTGCACCAGCGTAAGTTTTGACGATGGGTCTGAGGATTTCATCCCAGTACGTAACAGCTATCAGTGTACTGATGACTAGCATATGGAGGTCTGTGCAACCATTCAAGGATATGCCTCCCCAGACCATCACTGACCCACCGCCAAACTGTTCATGCTGGATGATGTGGCCGGCTGCATCATGTTCACCACGGCGTCTCCAGACTCTTTCACGTTTGTCACGTGCTCAGTGTGAACCTGCTGTTTGGTCTGAAACATGCACACCAATAGCCAGTTGGAGGCCATTTTGTAGGGCTCTGCCAGTGCTCCTCCTGTTTCTCCTTCCCCCGAAAGAGTAGATACCGGTCCTGTTTCTGGATTGATGCCCTTCTACGACCCTGTCCAGGTCTGCTCATTTAACAGCCCTTCTCCTGGTATCTCCTCCATGCCCTTGAGGCGGCTAGGAGACACAGCAAACCTTTTTGCGACTGCTGACTGGATGTGCCTTGGAGAAGGTGTACTACCTGTGCAACCTGAATGGGCTACAGATACCGCCGCATGGTAACAGTAGTGACGAGGACCCTAGCAAACCACAACTGAAGAAGAAGCAGTCAGGAAGTATAATGAAAGAGCAATTGTCTGTGTCCACCACCTGCAAAACCATTCCCTTTTTGGTGGTTGTCTTGCTGTTGCTTCAATTGTATCGGTCAATTTCACCGCGTATGGTTCCTAACTGGACAGATTAATATCCCTGAAGTTTAATTGACTTTGTTATACTCTAGTGATTGCGTGTTCCCTTAATTTTTTTAGTTTTAGCAGTGTATTACTAAACATACAAAGTAGTATAACTAAGAATAGCAACTTACCCAATTAGAACAATTTAAAGTAGCTACTAAACTGTTTGCAGACAGTAGAGCTGCAACAAATGATTATTTTTGTAACGATTAAACTAACGATTGTTTCCGATCAATCTAACAATTTTAAATTAATCAAGAGTATTTAGACTCTAATCAAATTATTATACAAATTTATTTAAAATACAGAAAATGGTTGGTTATTTCAACATTTATTCAATAATCTATTCAAAACAAACAGTATGCACAACAAAAAATAGCCCTTTTTTAACTGGTTTTACAATTTTTAAACCAAAATAAAGAAAAATCTGAATTTATGATCAAAAATGAATTTAGCTAAAAAGTAGAATTCACATCATTCCTAACAAAATGAAGTAATTCAAGTCTTTCAAGAGGAATAACAAATATAGAAAAGTAAATGCTCGTACATATTCAGATTTCATATTAAGCTATTTGATTGTTTTATTATAATCGGTACACAATTATAGCTGTACTATCACTGTAATTTATTGAACAAAATATAAATAGGCTACTCCGTATTACCTTTTAAGGTATATTTTTTAACATTAGTATGTCTGAACTTCTACTATTTTGTTCACCCAGAACTGTTATACTGCAGACATTTGTCTTTCCTTCCTGAATGTTTATTATTAATTAATGCGATGCCACGGAATGCAGTGACTAGCCTAATAACTTGCAGCCTTCTCGGTCTGTTGGGCGGTGTTAAAGATGCAGACTAGCAGTGTCACGATACCAAAAATTCAGTAGTCGGTGCCAATACCAGTAAAATAAAACGATTCTCGATGCCGCTTTCGATACAATGGTAGAAAAAGGATTTTCTGAGATTCCATGTACTTGAACTTGAGACATGAACTTCTTTATTTGAATACTTCAAAAATATCAAAATGTCATTAGACATAAACACGTTCAATATAGCATAGATGAACATATAATAAAGTGCAATTAATGCTCATAGTGCAAGAACTAATTGTCCCCAGACACATTCCAGACATCTTTTAAAAAGGAACTGTGCAAAAACAACATTGCAAAACAAAAGTGGATAAAGCAGTGCAGGTATTCAGCTAACAAGATTATTGTTTTTTTTCGCAACACGGCACACCTTTTCTTGGCTAGTTTTTAGGGAGGAAAACTAACATGTCAACATGGTCTTAGATAGGTCGCGAATGATTTTGTTAATGTGTTGGGCATTGATCTGATGTGTATGGCTGTATTGGATAATAAAATCTTTGAAGTATATTATTATCCTCCGCTAAACGAAGCAGATTACCTAGCTAACGAATATTCGTAACTGGAGGCAAAGCCCTTTTGTTTTTGCTTTTGATTTTCCTGCTATTTTCAGTTTTCCTCCCTTGACAAAGTTAGGTATTAACACTGGCATCTTCGCTAACGGTGCCTACGGTGCTTAAAAAAAATTGGCATCATCTGTGTTTTGTCATTTTAGAACTGGAAGGTTTCGGTAGTATCGGTTCTCGTGACATCCCTAATGCAGACATTCAGTGGCCAAAGTTTGTTCGGTCGAGTAATTATGTGCGCATTTCCTTGATATTTTTTTAAATTTTACAATTATTAGGCTACATGAAAATAGCAATGAGAAAAGTGATTTCGTATTTTTCCATTTCATCTCTATTGGAGAATTGCGATTATAGTGATTTTCAATTATAGGCATTATCTTTGGTAATGACTATCCATTTTAGGTGGTGATTTTGTGTGCAACAAAGTACCTCATATTGCAGGGAAGCATTATCCCATATAAATCTTTTTTTACAGCAATAAATAGTTGTACCGCTTTTTAAGCTGGTCTCTGAAAGAGGAAGTTAACTCATTATCATAAACGCGGAAGTCTATCCATAGGGCTAGAATACAGCTACATTTCCATTTAAACATTTACGAGAATCAACAGTTTGTTGATTTACCAGTTCGTTGGTATTGTTCCAATCGTTACATGGTTGAGCAATACAACTGTTTCCTATCTACACTAACCTAAAGTATTATTAGGAACACCCAGTCAATTTCTCATTAATACAATTATCTACTCAACGAATTACATGGCAGTTGCTTCAATGCATCTAGGGGTGTGGACCTGGTCAAGACAATCTCCTGAACTCCAAACTGAATGTCAGAATGGGAAAGAGGGGATTTAAGCAATTTTGAGCGTGGCATAGTTGTTGGTGCCAGACGGGCCGGTCTGAGTATTTCACAATCTGCCTTAAATGCCTTGTTGATGCTAGAGGTCAGAGGAGAATGGGCCGACTGCTTCAAGCTGATAGAAGGGCAACTTTGACTGAAATAACCACTCGTTACAACCGAGTTATGCAGCAAAGCATTTGTGAAGCCACAACATGCACAACCTTTAGGCCGATGGGATACAACAGCAGAAGACCCCCCGGGTACCACTCATCTCCACTACAAATAGGAAAAAGAGACTACAATTTGCAAGAACACACCAAAATTGGACAGTTGAAGACTGTAAAAATGTTGCCTGGTCTGATGAGTCTCGATTTCTGATGATACATTCAAATGGTAGAGTCAGAGTTTGGTGTAAACCGAATGAGAACATGGATCCATCATGCCTTGTTACCACTGTGCAGGCTGGTGGTGGTGGTGGTGGTGGTGGTGGTATAATGGAATGGGGGATGTTTTCTTTGCAAACTTTAGCCCCATTGTGCCAATTGGGCATTGTTTAAATGCCACGGCCTACCTGAGCATTGTTTCTGACCATGTCCATCCCTTTATGGCCACCATGTACCCATCCTCTGACTACTTCCAGCAGGATAATGCACCATGTCACAAAGCTCGAATAATTTCAAATTGGTTTCTTGAACATGACAATGAGTTCACCGTACTAAAATGCCCCCCACAGTCACCAGATCTCAACCCAATAGAGCATTTTGGGATTTGGTGGAATGGGAGCTTCGTGCCCTGGATGTGCATCCCACAAAATTCCAACAACTGCAAGATGCTATCCTATCAATATGGGCCAACATTTCTAAAGAATGCTTTCAGCACCTTGTTGAATCAATGCCACGTAGAATTAAGGCAGTTATAAAGGTGAAAGGGGTCAAACACAGTATTAGTATGGTGTTCCTAATAATCCTTTAGGTGAGTGTATATACTGCATTGTACAGTAATCTACTATTCCCGCTCTGGCATTTTAAGAAAACATCTATGGCTAATCTGTAAAGCGTTGCGCAACATAACGCTCTAAAATGCGGAGAATGTATCGGCTTGGAGTTTCGGGCCTTTTTCTATTCTACTGCTATAAAAAGCTATTTGTGATTTACATATTACATACCACTAGATTGTTGGGACTTTGTTTTAAAGCCCTTAGGCGAGATATTTTAGCTGCAGGATTCGGTTGATCTTCATGTTCAAGACATCATACCAGTATAATAATATGGCAAGTTGACGGTACGTTTGACTAATCGACGTATTAGATCGACGCATTGTCCCAGCTCTAGCAGACAGTATAGGTTTTGCTATAAGAATTGCTAGCTAAATAGCAAGTCACATTGCAGACTAACATGCAATAATTTCCACAGACACAATTTGTTCTCATTAATAAATAGGTTAAATAGACTAGCTCATTGGTCATTTGTCTTCTTGGTTCAGCTGGTTTTGGCTGTCTATTCCAATTGATTTTAGGAACATTGAATTATGTTCCTCAATACCTTTGTTTATGTGCGATCAGTGATGAAAAGCGTGTCCATAATTCCATTCATAACCACAAACCCTTCCTTTGTGGGAATGGGCTGACAATTACTGCAAAGACACCGCCAATTTGTATTTGAACCTGTTTCAATCGATTCATCAATAGTATCATCTTTTGCTTGACGATCCAGCTCAGTTTGTCTCATGCTTTTTGATATACACCGGTTCGGACATGACATATTCTACAACCCTATGTAAAAAAAGCAGGCAAAAATAAATCATCTGAATTGTCTTGATTAGAAGCAATTGTACCATCTAAAAAGCAAAGTTGATTATTTCCTGGAACTGAATGAGAAAGACAATGATGTTAGAAAAAAAAAAATCTGCGTGGTACTTTCCCAGACTAGGAAACAGCCTGAACAGAAATATTTTTGTTACAAAAACTTGATTTGTTATTTTTTTTAACATTTGCTACGTTTTGCGTTTATCAATGACAATCCTGATAGGAACATTGCTGAAGGATTTTAGACTGCTCAAATCTCATGGAAAACCAAGGGCAACAACGATCAGGAATTGTAGTGCAACGTGTGCCAAAGTAATTTTTTGAGGTGAAACAAAACATGAAGACATTCATTTTAGACCTCCGTTCCTCCATCTGGACCCACCATGACATGCTATTGAGCCTTTTACCCCGTAAATATTCAAATACATTGTTTAAATGTTTAAAACACTCAGGACTGTCCTAGAAATGCCCAGTAACAGCTATATAACACCGAAGTACCCCTTTAAGTATTTAACTGTTGCTGTGGAACCTCTCCATTGACACGGATGAAAGAAATTATCCATTGAAACAGCTGTACAGTCTCCTGGGTTAAAAGTTCACTTTTAAAGCATAATTGGTCAGGCTGTGGAAGGAGAATGAAGAGCAATGCATTTTACTGAAGGTAGAAAGTAATACAAATGCATCGATCCAGATGCATAAGTGGAAGAGTGAATCTATTGCACCATCTGTTTACTTAGATTCACTTTCACTGTTTTGCTAGGTCAAAAACTAGCAACCTATTTTTCAAAACATGAATTCTGTAATTTCAGCAGTGCCGAGTACAATGGTACCCTTTTAAAGAACTCCATTTCCAAAGAGGTATCAAAATGAAATGACTGCAGTAAGCTAGCCAAGATGCATACATATTTTTCTAGGTTCATGTTTTAGACTATTAACAGTATCCAGGATATTGCTATCCATTTAATTTAATGTCTCTCGTAGGTTGACTTGTGACCACACTGGTTAAATACAAATAGGATGACTTCTGTGGGTCATTTTCAGTGGTAAGCTCCAAATGAGCAGCTATATTGAAATGCAAAAATGCATTTAGCAGTTACTGGCCCAAATTATCGAAGTGTATATTTTCTAGCCCAGGGCTGACAAGTATCCCCTGACCAGTATCCATGCCGGTCTGGTCTGCATTACTTGCAGGGTCCTGACGCTATCACTTGGGTGGGAGGGAGTTAGGCACCATCCCATTTCCATAGTGGTTAACTGTTTCTCCTACAGGATTTGTGCTGTAGGAAAACCCAGCCTGTAATGCCCTAAATAGTGTTGCAGTTCAGTCCAGAAACGATGACACCACCTCCTCCTGCTTCTCTCAGGGGTATGAAGGTGATCGAGAATCGGGCCTCCAAGGATGAGGAGAAGATGGAGTTGCAGGAGATTCAGCTGAAAGAGGCCAAACACATTGCGGAGGAGGCTGACCGCAAGTATGAGGAGGTGAGCTCCGAACACCTACACGGTGGCGTTACTGAAGAGCTCTACACCCCTAATTGGTGGCGTTACTGAAGAGCTCTACACCCCTAATTAGTGGCGTTACTGAAGAGCTCTACACCCCTACGTGGTGGCGTTACTGACGAGGTCGTACCCCATATTCCTCTGATGTCTTCCGGTTATTTTATCTCTGCAGGTGGCTCGTAAGCTGGTGGTCATTGAGGGGGATCTGGAGCGCACAGAGGAGAGGGCAGAGCTGGCTGAGACGTGAGTTACTTTCTCATGTACATAAAAGCAACTTCACAGCTAGATTCAAAGCCCTCACTAGCTTACTATTTAGAGACAGTAGACAGTGCCCTTGTCGTACCATTTAGAGCCACAGTGGGTGTAAGACCTTTGCACGTCATTACTAAACAGGCACCACCACATTGGCTGCACAGGCTTTGCCTGACTGCTTGGAGTGATTGCTCTCCTCACACCCATAGGAACTGCACACCCACTTTTATGTCACTTAAATTTAGTTTTTCAGGATGTTATGTTTACACTGCAAAAATACTGTTCCTGTACTAGTACTGCTGTAATAGGAAATATGTATTCCAATGTTTGCTAGCATAATGCTGGACTAGCAAGTTGCCATTAGCATAAAAGTGGGAATGCCTTAACATTACCATGACACCAATCTGTCCCCCTCTCTCCCAATGTATATGTGCTGCTTTGTGCATGTGTCCTGTGTGTGCCATACCCATGTGCTGGTTTGTGCATGTGTCCTGTGTGTGCCATACCATGTGCTGGTTTGTGCATGTGTCCTCTGTGTGCCATACCCACACATCCATTGTTACCAATGTCTACATTGTTCCCCTCCATCGTGTCTGCTTCCTGTGTCATTCTGCATGTTCATCCATGTCATGTAACCCCATGACCAATCACACGCGTTCACTAACAGCAATGTCCGGAGGTTGGAGGAGCAGCTGAGGGGTTTCGACCAATCATTGAAGAGCCTGCAGGCCTCTGAGGACAAGGTACTGCTCTAACCAACTGTGGGACACATTGTGGGGGTCTGACCTGGGTCTTCATTGCAGATATCCATCAACAGGACAGTGTTTTCAGCCCTTTTACCATGCTAACTCAACAGTCCCCCGCATTCATCTGGCTGCATGAGAAACCACTATATCCGTAGCTGCTGCTTCTGATCAACTCGCGTCTGCTCCTTCTTGGCGCTCCCCCTTTGCACTCAAATGCTCTGCATAAATTTAACTGGCTTTGATACCTACAGGCCAAGTCAACTAAGAATACCTTATACCACATATTTGCTTGCTTTATCAGGGATTTGCCACGTATGATAGGTGTAAACTTTTTATTGTTAACATATCTAGTGTAGAGCAGACAGGTCTAGGTCACATTCCTGAGGTAACAATTCATGCCTTTTCTGTTTTTTCTCAATGTAAATCTTCATCTGTTTTGTCTTCACATCTCCAACCCTCCATTTTATTTCCCTTACCCCCCACTCCCACCTTGTTCTGTCTTTCTCCCCGTTCTCTCGGTTCTCATGCTAAATGAACTGCAAAACAAATACTGCAGAAAATGTGTCGAGTTGGAGGAGGAGCTGAAAAATGTCAGCAATAACTTAAAGTCCCTGGAAGCCCAAGCTGAGAAGGTAGGAGGGAGGGGAAGCCCTGCATGCTTTAGGAGCTGAACATATCTGCTACCAGGCCAGTGGTGAGGACCGAGGCAGACCCAGTTTTCTGTAGGTGTGGTGGTCTATCACAGTATGGGAAGACCCCTATTAACCCAGGAAGGCTGCCTGAATTTGCATCACGCACGCTGCTTCACAGCATCCTCCTCTTAGACATGCCCCAGAACCTGTTTGGTTTCTGTTCATGTAACTACACGCTTGAACAACACAACAAGCTGAGCTGTTTGTATGAGCCCACATTGCCCAGCAGTCACACTGTTAGCCCTGCAGGTCGTCAGGCAACAACAAGCCCAACGTTCCATTGTTTATGGGACAGCTATAAAGGCTCTAGAACGTACTCGTAGCTTCAGAATGCTCGCCAACTATGAAGAAACTCGCACAGAAGGGAACGTATCCATCGAATTTCCACACACACATGTCCTCTCTTGTTGCTATTCAAATGTGGAACAAGCAGCTACATACGCAGGCATCACAACAAGCTCAGTAGAGGCGTTCCATAACTCTACTCTATCATCAGGAGGGGTCATGGACTAGTTCTAACTCAGGCATTTCAGGGAGGGTAGGCAGGCTAGGGTTATAAAAGGATTCTGCACTATTTGTCTCTCAGGGTGTAGTCCTGGTGTTCCTCAGGCCACAACCCACTGCAGCTGCAAGAATGCAAACCCACATCGCCTCCCTTCAATGGTGACGACACCACTGCACAACACCAAGGCTCTGTAGCGCAGTGAAAGGAGCCTTTTCACCATACTCCCTCACTCCCATTGGTGAACAACTGTCTGCCAGTGATGTCAGCTGGAGAGAAGCCTTTTATTTTCATTCTTTCACCCAAAGCCTGGGGCGGTGTTGAATGTCTAACGCATGTTGAGTTTGAGTCGCACTACGCTGTGTACGAACCCCGATGCTTTGTCCGCACACGGTTTTCATCTGGACAAGCCTGTGAGTCCCTCCGCAGCTAGGTCTGCGTGAATGTGGAGTGGGTGGAGGTACCACTAGGGACTTGTTTTCACACAATACAGCAGCCATATCCAAAAGCCTGTAACCAGAGTGTTGAACAATCAAGCGACACTTGAGGAATCCTAGGTATGTAACATAAGAATGTGCTTTCCACTAATTGTTGGCCTCCACCCCTACTTTTTTCAGGTCAGTATCTGTTCCTCATTACAGTTGCAGATGTCCTCCTCCCATACACAATCTCTTTGCGTAGCATGTCGGCTAGAATTAGCTAAAAATAGTAATGAGTCACATTGCAGATATCTAATTCAAATATGTTCTTAGCATTCTAACACGGGTACAAACTGAAATCAAAGTATATGACTTATATGAAATGTTAAAAACAGACAAAGTAAGCACTTCACCAACCCCAAAGTCTATGCTCTGGCCCATTGGTTCTTAAACCTCTCATGGGGACCCACAGCTGTCTCTTAATTTTGTTGTTGCCCTGACCTAGCTCACCTGAATCAAGCTGTTAAGGGCTTGACATTTAGTTATTTTAATGGAACATGGAACGACTGGGGGTCCCCGGGAGAAGTTTGAGAACCACTGCTCAAGCCTACCACGGCACATTTTGAAAATCTGTACTGTGGCACACGACTAGCAGCGTCCCTATCTCCCACTACTACAATGAACTCATATTAGCCTCAGTGGTTGAGTGTTCATGGATGACAAAGCTGAGCACATATTGTTTTTTTGTAAGTAAACAACAGCCCTTCACAACGGTGTTAACACATTGCTTTGATGCAGGTATTATATTTTTACTCATTCGCTGATTGCAAATATGGTTAGCATTATATTGTGCATCCCTAAAAACAAAATAGAATTGGAGACTTCTTCATTGGTTTCCTTCTCTGGCACTGGCACTGTATTGGTTTCCTTCTCTGTGGCTTCTTTTTTTTATAGTACCTAAAATAAAATGGCCTCTTTACCAATAAAGCATGTAAGTTGATGTGGACTTTCACAAAGCATTTGTCAAGCGAAGACATTTTGTTAAACTTAACCTATCATACAAGAACTTCATATCGACTCCCCACAATGGCAATGTAACAGGCACAGATTTAGCCCATCTGTTTGACATTTGGCACACATGCTCAGAGAGATGAGTTTCAGATGTCACTTAACTGATTCCTTTTAAAATTAGTTGAATTGTGCTTCTTGGCATCGAGCTCTGGCATTTAAATTGTTTTATTCATTAGCCAAACTGTATTATTATTATTTACTGTACTATTGCCTTGTCAAATAGGTTGTTATTAATAAGGTCTAACTCTGTAATCAACCTCTTGAAAATGATTTAATGTATTAAGCATTTGACATTACTGTTACTGTCTTTACACTGATAAGAGCTGTGCTGATGTATTTGTACTAGAGCCCGACAGATAGCAGATGTTTGTATACTGTACATGTACAGTATTAGAGCCTGACAGATAGCAGATGTTTGTATACAGTACTAGAGCCCAACAGATGGCAGATGTTTGTATATAGTACATATACAGTATTAGAGCCCGACAGATAGCAGATGTTTGTATACAGTACATATCGAAGTGCAAACCTTGGCGCTAATTAAAAAAATCCATACATCTTGCAATTTCTTTCCCAACCTTCATGAAGAGGCAATAGTTTTCCAGCAAAAAGCTAAACTTTTCTCTAACGTCTACTTTGCAATAGCAAACTGAACAAAAATAATGCCACTTTAAATGAATGTAACAGTTTATAGTGCATTTCTTTTGCAGGCTTATATTTACACTTGCCTGAAAAGCAGTTAACTCTTCACATTAATACAATTTAAATGACAACTGTTTCATATCTGTGTTTTAAATTGCAGACACCGATCTATATTGGTAAACTGCTTATATCTGCCGATAATCTGTCAGGTTCTTACGTGCTACATGCAACATGTGATGCTTTGTTGAAGCCTGAGTCTGTCCCAAACAGTGTTCTCTGACCTTCTCATTCTCTCCTCCAGTACTCCCTGAAGGAGGATAAGTATGAGGATGAGATCAGGATCCTGACGGATAAACTCAAGCAGGTGAGACTTTCTGGAAGCGCACACAACACTACGCCTGAATTGCCTGCAGCGCATGAATGCCATATTGTGAGATTTTTTACAAAACTTTGTTGCCTTCCTATAGGCTGAAACTCGTGCTGAGTTTTCTGAGAGATCAGTGACGAAACTGGAAAAGACAATTGACGACCTTGAAGGTAATACTTTCCTTTTGTTGTGATTTAGTTTAAGTATCAAACTGTTTTTGTGCCCTTTGTTGCTTGTTGGTAATCTTGCTTGGTGTACATCTTTCTCCTTCCCCTCTATGCGCCCACAGATGAGCTCAATGCACACACATTGAAGTACAAGGTCATTAGTGTGGGGTTGGACCATGCCCTCCATGTCATGGCCTCTATGTAAATACTTGGTAGAAGTCTGTGTGGCATGGGTTGAGCTGAAGTGTGCAATAGTGTGTTAATAACATCATGGTCCATTAACAATGTGTATATACTGTCGTAAGGGTGTAGTATACAGTTGCTGGTGAAATAGTTGTGCAATGGGCTTTGAAAGCCTTTGGATTTTTCCTTAAATGAATCACACATAAAATAGTGTTGACATAGACTACCCTGTAGGTACATGTTCATCTATCTACACACCCATCCATTCCTAAGCTGTAGGTACACGTTCAGTGCATAAAATCAACAGTGAGCCAATGTGGATGCCCAAATTTTACCAGACTTTTTTTTTCACCCGTTGACGTAAAAAATACTGGCATCTCAAATTAATTACTTCAAAACATTAAATTCATTATTAATATAATATTGTTGTCAAAAATATAGATTTTTTTATCAATATTGATTCTGAATATTTTAAGCTGTTAATCACATTTTCTGCAGTATCGATACTGAAAGGGCGCTTTTTCGCGATCTCCTTGACAGCAAGTAAAATGCACACAGCTGCAGTGCCCGCATAGCCCCACCTCTCACTCACAGTGCCGTTTTCACTCGTCTCATTCACTCCGGTTTATTTGTTGAATAGCTCATTGAAAAATGCTGAGTGCAGAGCCTACACAACTGGATTTGGTTGACAAGAAAAACAGCAGGAGATTTTTGGAAATATTGCTCGTTTGAGGCAAATGAACAAGGATAGGTAAAGGAAACAAGCAAGCCCACCCATTTGAAAGCAATGCTACAGAGCAGTGCTGTCGAAAGGTGCTAACACAACCAATATAGCAAAGCACCCAAAAAACCAACATGCTGACCTCTATGAAGAACTGAGGTTTGAGACATCTTCCCTTTCAACATCACTGAAGCATTAAACAAGATGGCCCAGTAAACTGTTGTTGATAAGCTTGTTGTCCTGTTGTTGGCCCAACAGACATTTGACGTTCTCAACTAAGCTAATCCCCCCTAGATCTATCAGACCTGAGGAATCTCAGACAGTGTCAGTGGAAAGGAAAATACTTTGACTATGGTCAGAAGTAAATTAACTGCTGTTATGCTTAACACAGTACAATAATTTTACTTAATTTCTAAGATAAGTTTATTAGATAATTTAGTCACTTTTAAAGGCCTGATCTAAAGGAAAAAAAATACAAATATATTTTTTATTTTAGGAAACCAAGTATTCATAGTATTACGATAAATTGTAAATCCTGGAGGAAAGGTTTTTATTAAGCACTCAATGTTGTAAATTTTTCCCCATGGTATCAAATGGTATAGAATATAGATATTTTCCAAGGTATTGTGTTGAAGTTAGGAATTCCAGTATCGTGACAACATTAATACATGTTTTTTCTAATACCGACAAATAAATGAAGTGATTTGTATTGAGGACCGGTCTGTGCGATTTGATTTTCAGATGATTGCCAAATTGTGCTCATCAGTGTAATACTGGATATCCGACTCCTTTTAGTTGGTTAATTTTTGTTTGTCCAACAGAAGCTGTTTCAGATTAGAGGTGCAAAACATGTCTGTTCTGACATCTAACATATGCCACAATGTATTTTATAATGATCTTTTTGGGAATCAAGTGAACACTCCCATCTGTGTTCTTATTGACATCTGAATCATCCAATCAGCGCTTACTATTCTGCGCTGTGTGACATATCTGACCTTGGATAATGAAATGATATAATTGTATCATATTTGTATCTTATTCGTTATCTGTAGCTAAACACAATTTGTCCTCTTTCCTACATTAACTTACATTCACAACTGGTTCTGTCCTGGCAGTAAGCCTCTTAACTCGGACTAGTTAACTTTCATCTGTACCACAGCTCAGTCTGGAGTTCTCACAGACTTTCTCTGTGAAAACAGATCAAATATACACCTCGATAAAAGTATGTCTTTTGTTAATAAGCATCTGCATTTTTGTAAAAACATAAAACATATGAAAGTTTTACAACTCAACCGCCACTGTTGGCTGGTAGATTACGCACCAACACACTTGTATAGATTTTATACAATTTGGATAAGTCTGTATGTATACTAGCTCTGGGTTTCCAATGGACATTATTAACCTGTGCTTTGTGTGTACATGTGCTGCTTGGTTATCTGAGCAATTGGTGTCATTGTCTAATGAAATTAGAGGATCCTAGTTCTATGATACATTTAAGGATGGTCATGCATGCTGTGTTTTGGTTTTGAAGTTGCATGGATTGCAGGTTTGCTGTGCATTTATGCCCCTTTTTGAGCAAAAGATGGCTAGACTTAGTTAGTCAGACTCCTAATCACAATGTTGCTGGCTGTGCCAGAATGTCACAGTGCCCTTAAGCAAAGTGCTTAACCTTAAGCTCCAGGGGGATGTTGCTTTTCATACTGTAATATGCTCTAAGTGTCTGCTAAATCAGTGCTTCTCAAACCTGGGGACCCCCCAGGCATGCCAAACATTAGCAGTATCCCCGAGCTAGCACACCTGAGTCAACTTGTTAACTAATTATCAAGTTCTTCAATGCTGGAGTCAGGTGAGCTACTTCAGGGCAACAAACACATTGAGAACCTCTACTGGGGACCCTGAGCTTCGAGAACCACTGTGCCAATTCACTAAAATAAAAATGTAAACCTCATGACAACAGTAACCATTGTACGTTGGTATTGTTTTAACTTTATATCTTAGGTAAAGTTAGATTTCTGGGAGACTGCCTAATGCACTCTGAGTTTGGTCTGCCTGAACGGTCACAACAGTCTGTCATGCACTCGTTCCTTCAATCTCTCCATGTTTGCTTGCTCTCCTCATTGGGAAACCAGCCATCTCATCCTTTCTCTTTTACGTCATTGGCACAGCTGCAGCCAGGCTGTTTGCTGAGTCTGAGTTACTCTTTTCTTTTTCAGTCTGGACTCTTTTACTGCACTGCTGGTCTGCAATTCTATAACAGTGATTCTTGGAGATTTTGTTGCTTCTCTCACCACCCCGATCCTGGGGGGCAAAATGCATATGCATCCTCTACCTGGAAGGTTTTCACTGGTCCATATCTTTATAATTTTTTTATAATTTTGTTGACAGTGCTCAGTGGTATATTCAACCTTTTGTGGATCTTGTAGCTATTACCAGATTTATGAAGGTCTACAACCATCTGTCTCTTTTGAACTGCCAGTTCTTGTTTTCTTCATGGTGTTGGATGACAGAGGGATATTGCATGCATGTTTCCTCATTTATATGCTATCAGGAAGTGATGTAATGGCTCAATTTAGTTCCTTAAGACTTAGATGAATAAGTGGAATTTCATTCCTGGTTTAATTTTGGTAGATGTAAATTACAATAACCTTTAAGGGTGGCAGTGATTATGAAACCTTGATTTGGAAAACATTGATTTTGAATTCAATGAATGATTTTGGTTGGTTCCATTGAAAAGTTAATGAAGTACAGTAATTTGAGAAAAGGTGAATTTCTTATTTTTTGTGACAGATGTAGCGGTCTAGGCTCCTGTCTTTGGACCACACATGCCCCAGGGGATTTGATCCCCAGCTCTGCTGCTGTCTGTGCCCTTCCTCTGTCTCCCTCTACATGCCTGTGACCATAGCCTCTGCTTTGCCGTTAAAATTCTAAAATGTCCCCACTATGGTGGTAGTGAGCTTCCATACCTGGATACACCCAACTACGATCCATCCCTCATTATTTCTGTGTGATTGACAGATGCACTGGCCAATGCAAAGGAGGAGAATGTGAAGATCCATGCCACCCTGGAGAAGACACTGGAGGACCTCAACAGCTTCTGAGTGGCTACTGGAGCTGTGACCACGCCCACTCTCCTCTTCAGCTCCACCCTTCTGACTGCTCCACCTGTCCTCTGAGCGGTCTCTCTCCTGCTGGGTGACTCTTTTAGCAAGGGGGGGTGCTGTTGATGGTTTTTTGGTGATGGTAGCACTTCAGTCCACACCTAGCCTAAAGATTTGCCCCAGTAGACCAACATGACCACATTCCCCCTAGTATCTGCGAACGCTCTGCTTTATTAAGCTCTCTTTAAAGCAGACCTTCTCTCAAAAAATGCTCCAGCACCCATGTCTTAAGTGTTAATCACAGGTTTATAATTTGACACATTCCAGCAGAGGTGTAACATGTTTTAAGGTGATTTCTCAGCTCTTTACTTGGCTGTTAGCTATTTAGTAATGCGTCTTAAATACACAGGGCTTTTGTTTCTTTTTTTGACCACAACCCAGGTAACGGAGGTGTATTGTGTGTCCACTAGGACATGTGGAATGGGGACAAGGGTTTCAACTTTACTCATGACTTGCTCTAGAATAAACCCACCATTTAGAGCAGGGGTCTCCAAACCCTTCCATGGAGGGCCTAGTATGTGCAGGTTTTTGCTTTCACCTTGTACAAGGCTGATGGAGTAGCTCACTAATTGGTTAGGCTCTCTGGCAGTCTAGGTCCTAATTTGGCTCTAATTGAAGGGAAAGACCAAAAAGCAGCATACACTAGGCCCTCCATGGATGGGTTTGGAGACCCCTGATTTAGAGCGCTCTCTTTAAACCCAGGCTGAGCCACTGGCCCTACCATCATATCTCTGGCCTCAACCCTTATTCCCTCTCTAACCAGGCACCTGTTACTTGACCACCAATTCACAAGCACTGCTTTCATACCGTGCCAATGCACAGAGGGTCCACAGACGTGATACCTTCTTAAAAGTATTTTCATTTAAATTACTGGCTGGTGTTGACAAGTTTATTTGTTATAAGGGAGAAATGTTTTGAGATGTGACATTTTGTGTTTTTGTTTTATATGGAGCCATTCTCAAATGGGCCATTACGAAAGATTACTGTAAATTTAACGGTTTGTTTTGCAATTAATTTCACGATCAGGAGAAGGTTGTAGGGTATTGAAGTGGTGGTGTCCTATAGTTTCATGCAGAATTGGACAAAGATATTTTTAACCTATCCTACCCTTGTTCATTTTGTTTTAGTTAGTGATTTGGGATATTTATCTGGATGAGACGATGTAAGTTTGGGGAGTGATCAGCAAATCACCGCACATTCCACTGCCAAAATGGACTAATGGGGGCCAATGAAGGGAAACAAGGGTATTATTTTCACCTCTTATAAGTATAGATCATTTTTCATTTTTTGTCTGCAAATAAAGTGAAATGGAACCCTTAAAAATGAATAAAGGAATGAACTAAAGTTTTAACTGGAACTTTTCACTTGAAACTCAGGCCATATAAAGTTAATGTGATTCCCCCTTGTAGCATTTCTCAAAAGAAAATCTACTTTTAAAATGCATCAAGAGATGTGCAATGTTCTCTCAATTATTCTTCAGACATGGTTTCTGTGATGCATGGTACTTGCCACGATTGGGGTTTTGACATGCTTACTATGGTGTTTTTACAAGCCAGTCCACGTTTGATTTGCTCACTCACCTTACGTTTCAATAATACAATTAGTGAAATAGTTAACTTTGTTTGGCCTAAGGTGTGTAAACATTTTGTTACCAGTAATGTTTTCATTGTAATAATCATGACACAAAATGGACACCATTTTTTAAAATAAAGGACCATGATTCATATTGACATTTCAAAATTGACTTTATTTGCTCAGTTTCTCACAACACTTAATATTGGTTCTGTTCTTCAGGTAAACTCAACTCTCAAGCAACATTTTAAATTAAGCTGCTGTAATGAAATGTGAACATGTATTTGTTCATATCTACCTTAAAGGAGCAATATGTTTTATTCCCGATATAGGGATGCCAGTTAAATGACAGCAACAAGTGTTTGTATAAAAGACAACTATTCAATCACACAAGTGTTTAACTTTAAAAAGCTGTAATCTATTGTGGTATTATTTCTTAGCTATTTAGATGGCACACTAATTTTCTATACTATTTAATTTGTATTCCTCCCTGAATAGAAATGAGCTGTTTGAAGCAACCCGGCAATTAGAGGCATTTGCTTGCTCCATGATGTAGATGGAAGAAAGTGGGTGTACAGCTTTACAATTTGACTACAGAAGCTGGTCCCGTTTCTGGTTAATAGAAAGTCTGCATAGTAGGATGTGCTGTTGTATGCATCCAAAACAATTTGTGGTTAAATAAACATTGTGACTATTACTGCAGATTATGTAAAATTTCAAATTTTACAATGCAAGAATGCAACTTATTGCTCCTTTAATGTATGTACAACTTTAAAAGAACATCACAACAACACGAATTAACACAATAAGGTTCAATGTAATGCAGCATTGTGCATTCTGCTCACCCTGACTAAACACTAGTAGCCCGAGCCACTATTTCATAATAAAAGACCATAAAACACTAAGATCTGTGGCACAAAGATCATATTAAGTGATTAAATCTGCACATTTAGTCTGATCAAATTTGTCTCCTGTGTTTTGAGGAAGTGTTCCATGTAAACCCACTTGTATTGCAGATTTGATAATGGTAATATACACAATGAGCGGTTTTTATTATACTGAACAGAAAATAAATGCAACATCTAAAGTTTTTGGTTTCATGAGCTGAAATAAGATTGCAGACATTTCCATATGAACAAAAATAATTTATCGTAGGGAAATTCATGAGATTAGGGCCAGACTTCAGCTTTCAAAACCATCACCTTCTGCAACTGGACCATGGGTTTACAGACAAGCATACCCCAGTCAGTTAGGTTAGGCACCTCGCCTAGACCCTAAACCCAGTAGTCCACATCTCCGAGGACCTCTCTCGGACTCTCAACACTTCCATCCTGGTCAAGAATGCGTAGCAGTAACTCTTTTTAGAGGCTAAAGAAAGCACACCTGTCTTATCAGATCCTAGTCAACTTTACTACTGTACCATTGAGAGCCTCCTCCTGACCTACTGCGTCACAGTGTGGTAGAGCCGCCTCCTGACCTACTGCGTCACAGTGTGGTAGAGCCTCCTCCTGACCTACTGCGTCACAGTGTGGTAGAGCCTCCTCCTGACCTACTGCGTCACAGTGTGGTAGAGCCTCCTCCTGACCTACTGCGTCACAGTGTGGTAGAGCCTCCTCCTGACCTACTGCGTCACAGTGTGGTAGAGCCTCCTCCTGACCTACTGCGTCA